>JBCEWC010015611.1:0-13621 GCA_038996855.1 Solanum aculeatissimum
ATCACAAGCCTTAACATATCATATCATAACAAGAGGGTCATGCCCTTACAAGAGTTTTATCATAACAAATCTTCAATGCATATGTCATGAATGAGGAACAAGTTCATGGGTAATGGAGTTCAAACTTTAAATTACAATTCAATGGGATAATTCAAACTTAAATCATGAGAAAATCCATAATCAAAACATAATGCAATTTATCCATGCATAATTAAATCATTAAGGGACATGCACATTGATCCTTCAAGAATCTCCATGAACTTCATAAAATTCAAGCTTAATTCATCATTAAATCACCTAATTTATACAGCACACAATCCAATGTAATGAAATATATCAAAATTAGTAGAACCCATAACTTGAAGAAACTTAAAATCATGAATTAAGGAGTAGGGTTCTTGGGTTTTCATGGATGAAAGGGAATCCATGAATCGAACCCACATACCTTGAGTTTAAGCAAGAGAATTGAAGAATTTAGAAAGCAAGATGATCTTCCCCAATTTTCTTCAACCTTTCAACAATGAAGGTCAAGAGAGTTCAAGAAAAGTTTGAGAGGATTCAAAAGTTTTTTGATGAGTTAAATAGGATTAGGGTTTGAATTTATGGGTTTAGGAGACTTTAGGGAAGTTAAAAGAATCATAGGATTAAGTTAATTTATGAAATTACCATTAATAAAGCGGACTAATCACAGAAACACAGTGCCACATGGAAGGCCCCAGTTGGCCGTCCAATGGCACACGGACCGTGTACCTGTCCGTGTGGCCTCACTTGGCCACGATTTAAACTCAAACTCTCGGGAGACTTTATGGAACACTTCACGGAGGGACTCACGGACCGTGTGGCTGTACACAGACCGTGTACTGGTCCGTGGATCCGCACTTGGCCTGGAGTCTAGCCTAAAAAACTTGTCAAGTCTCTGCCCCACTCCACGGGACCTCTCACGGCCCATGTAGGGTCTCACGGACAGTGGGGTGGTCCGTGGGGCTTGCCTTGGTCAGGGTCCTGGCCACCAGGAGCCCACTGGAACATCCCACGAGCCCCCACACGGATCGTGGACCTTCACACGGTCCGTGGTCCAGTCCTTAACCCAATTCCAGAACCTCATTTCCAGCATCCTTCCAATTACGGGGCAGTCTCACTGTTTTGGCCATAACTTTCTCATACGAACTCCGAATTGACTGAAACTAGTTGCGTTGCGAATATAACGCAAAAATCTTCAATTTGATAAATAGAATCCCACACAATTAATCCCGCACCAAACGTTATGACCTTTCAAAGTACACTTCCCAAACGGCCTCTCAATGTCACCAAACTGTCCGTTTTGAATCCGGCCATTTAACCATGACCATTCCAACACTATCCAAGACCAGCCATCAAGAATTGTGAAACTTTTCGGGTCGTTACAAAAAGTTGGCTTGAAAAATGATCGGGAGTCAGTTTAAAAGGGTGACTTATGGCCTATAGGTGGAGTTATGGCCCGTAGGTTTGGCCCTTAAACATGAACTTCAGGAAACAAAACAAGTTTCCAAGTGTGGGCAAACCCACACATCCATTGACGGCCTATAGAGAGGAAGACAGATCATATATAGGTTCGTAGAGTAGGGCCTTAACATGAAGGAAACTTGGAGTTTGTTGGAAAGTGACCAACGAAATAGCAACATAGTCCATTAACCATTATACGACCAGTAGAAACCCTTCGTAGGTAAGGTCCAAGAAAATGAGAAAAATAGTTAAGTGTGGAAGGACTCTACGAGTTCAAACATGAGTCGTAGATAAAAAGACAAACAAAAGAATGAGTTGGGGCCAACAAACCAGGAGTTTTGGAAAAGTTATCAGGAAGGACGGGATCTACAATCTGTTGTTTAAACCACGGCCTATAATCAGGGCTTTGTAGGTTGATTTTTTGCAATCTTAATGAAGGGCGATTTTGTCATTTCCATCAATTATAGTCCTAAACTAAATCATTTTGGGATCCAAAGAGAGCCTAAATCAGACCTTAAAACACTAAGGAGCTCCCATTTTCTTTAAGTTCCTGCAAGTTAATATGCATTTTAATGATGATTTCATGATACATTATGTTATTAAATGATCTCAATGATATTCTATGATATTTTACTAAGTATTTGCATGTATTTAAGTTATTGATGATGACCCCAATGATGTGTCTTGTTGGGAAATAAGTGCAGGCTATTTTGCATGTTTTAATGGGTATATTATCATTATTTATGCATGATTTTGTGATTTATGATTATTCCATTTAGAATCCTAGCCCACCTAGTTTCAAGTAAAGTTTTTACATGATTTATGAAGATGATTAGGGCATTAAAGATGTGTTTTAAAGTTATGATTTTTCAAAAATATAAACATGTTGACAATTTCCCTAAATATATTTAAGAAGGTCCTCAAGATGAAAGGATAATACTCATTTGGTGATTCCTAAGTTCGAGCTACTCTTATGAATTGCTACTTCAAATTCTAAGTGTCATAATTTGACTAAGTTATGTTATAAAGATTTTGTGTGATGGCTTAGCACCGAATGTGACATTGAGGTGGGGTTCTATAAAGGAACCTTAGAAGCAACCCTTTGTCTCATTAACTATGTGCCACCATAGGAGCCCTTGTATGCTAGGCTAGTGGATCCACATAGGCCATTTATGTTATAAAATGCATGTTAAGTTGACAGAGTTCCACCCTACAAGTGGTCTCCCCGTGCCAATGTAAGGGGTTATGTTGGATTCCATATAGGTGCTCACATGGTCTTATATGTCGGTTAAGGTCTTCTCTCACAAGTTTATTACTCTATGATATGATTCCACTACATGTGATCTTTTATACATTTAATCTCATTCATATTGAGTGATATTTCTTGTTTATGCTTAAGCTTACAATGTATCTTGACTGCTTCATATGTAGATTTTTTACTTATAAATGATGGTCTTATTATTTCATCATTGTATTCCATCTCACATTCTTAGTAAATTTCAACATACTAATGTATATTTTGCCTGCATAATTAAACATGTAGGGACAGGTACTCTTCCACCGGCTCGTGGCTAGTTTTTGGCATTCAATACTAGTACCTTTATTGTGGTGAGCCCTTAGTTTGGGACTCTATCATTTTCTATCTATCTTGTATTTTCTTTTGAATACCATTTTTGGGGGGTAAGTAGGGTAGTGCACTATTTATAATATTTTTATTTTTTATTATCAATTTTATTATCATTATTTTTTAATGTGTAGTATGTGTAGTATTTTTATATGTATATATTGATATTTTTATTTTTAATTATTTTCATATTCTATATTATTATATCTTTCATTGTCTATTTAATGTTGTCTTTGCATGGAGTCTTTTCTATTTGATAGAAACCGACTATTACCAGTTCTATCCATCAATATATTAGTTGGTATGCTTTATGGACAAAATAGATTAGTCCTACATGCTTTTTAATATTGCTTCATAGTCATAAAATGCCCATAGACCTTTTTCATTTTAATTCCACATTTCTGTGTGTTCTATGCCTATGGATGCTTAAGACATTTAAGATGGCTTGGATGAGATGTCGTTGGGTATCTCATTCGTGGTGTAATGACTAGGCCCCTAGGTTGGGTCGTTACAAAATCCATTGGCATATTTCCTTTCAGGATAGAGTTAGATTCGTAATAACTTTCCCTATGCACTAATTTTGGAAAAATAGTTGGTGTATTATCCTTTTTTATTGAAGATGGCTTAAACCTTTGTCGTTTTCAATGAAATTTGATTGATCTTATGAATTACCTCTATTCTGGAATATATTTATGATTTATACCTCTATTATTGGTCTCTTTTAATTTGGGTAAGACTCAAGTCTTAGTGCGTGTCGATTTAAGGAAAATATGGTACTCAAATCAATTTGTCTTCCTTCTCTTATGCTTCCCTTGAATTGTGACAGCCCTCAATTATGTTATTTTTTCCAAATCTTAGCATAATTGCCAGCTAAATTGATTGGTTACCTTCATGACTCATGCTTCTTTCCATCTATGCCTCCTTTGATTGATTGGTACAGCTTTAGTAATAGCTTATTTATGATAAGCTTAGATTTAGTTTGATATAACCTTCACCTTATTAATGACTCCCTTTCCTTATCAGATTTTAACAACCTTTAGCATGTGTTATTTTGGACAAATGCTACAGGTAATTTATTGAATCACCTTATTTTATCTAGAGAATATGTTGACTTGTTGATTTATGGTGATCTGCTTTTCTCTTTACTTCCTTGATTGACGAAGATCTCTAAGCTATAAAAATGGCTCTTTTTTCTTTTAATTGGCACAATTGATCAAAGGGAATCCCATCAAGTTTTCCTTCCTTTTCTTTGATGATTGATCATGAAAAAATAAAAAAAAAACCTACAAACACTCTTCCTCCTGTACAATGTAATTTGAGATGTTTCAAAAGGATTTTTGTTTCTTTCGATGTTGATAGAGAACATCATTCTTCCTTATTTCTTTCTTGTTTTTTTGTTGGTTGTAAGTATAGACAGCCCTGGTTACTTTGTACTTACAACCTCTCAATTCGAGCACTTCTCAAAATTTGAGAATTAGTGTGATCTTGATGTGTTGGGGATCGAATATTAGATATTGTTTGTCGGATTGTTTTGGTATCATTGGTTATTTTCATTTTCCTGGATTGTTATTTCTTAATAGGTTAGTTTTCCATCAAAGTTATTTTGATTCTTAATATGATGAGTTTTGTTATATATGTATATTTATGTGTTGGAAAGCTTGAATGCAGTAAGCATTTCTGGAAGCATCCAGGTACGTATTCTAAATCCTATATTTGTCCCCAGAACCTTGAACATGATTAGGTTTGAAGCTAAATGGGTCTTAATGAGTCGTGAAAATACGACTGCTATAACGCTTTAAACATAGGATTTTTACAGGTTCTCAAGCAATTTTATTAGTTTGATGTTTTGTTTTGTGTTAATTTTCAGGAAAATGGGCAAGGCTTGGAGATTTAGGAGAAATACAAGAGAACAACTGGAAAACAAATCACAAGTGTTGTTAAACGGAGGCTTCCACGAACTGTGTAGCATCATACAGATCATGAGAGGCCACGTAGACATGGCCTAGGTAAATTGCAGTTAAGAATGAAGACAAGTAAAGGATCATGGGTGCCTTCACGGCCTGTGAGTCACCAAATAGACTGTGATACCTGTCGTGACCTCACACTTGGTGTGCCAAGAAGCAAAGGAAAGCGAAGAAAATAAGGCAAGTCCCACGGTGCCTCTCACGGACCGTGGGAACACACACGGTCCATGCACGTGGCCATCAAGTATACGTGAAATGGAGTGTTACCATTGAAAATTATAAAAATCTTGCAAGTTGAAGTCTACATGGCCCACCACGGGCCGTGTGACCTACTACTGACCATGAAGTGGGCCATGATGTTGAAGGAGACACTATCAGGGTGGAAAATTGTCAAGGCAAGGGTCACAGACCATTTTCACGAATTGAGAACCCTCATCACGGTCCGTGTTGAGCTAGCATGAAAGGGAGTTGAGGGCTAGAGACCAGGTACGGAATAACAGATCATTACACAGTCCGTGTAGAGCCTCACGGGTCATGCCAACGCCCATAACCATGTAAACGCCTATTTTTCCTATTTTAAATTAGATTAGGTTTTCCCTTATATATACCTTTTTTTATTCCATTTTGATTATTCATCGACTACTGCAGGCAAAAAGTAACGAAAGAACACTCTTTTGTGCTTAATTACATTGAACTCTTGGATTTTCATCATCTCTTTGATATTGTACTTCGTAGATTCATTGCTTTATCAATGGTACATTCCTTCTCATGATTCTTTTATCTTTTTGTGGGGTATTTACATTGAATATTCTAGGCTAAACCCACAATTAGGGTTGTGGGAACCATGACAACTCAATAAAATAGACAAATTTGGGGTAAATATTAGGGTTGATTATTGTATACATTGTAGTAGTCTTCACTTTAATTTCTTCCTTCATGAGTCGACGCACTAGGGTATGCCTGTATTCGTTACATGCCCATGAGGGATGTAGTGATTAGGAAAAGAACTCTTCAATAGAAATGCAGGGTTATTAACCTAGTCTAACTACTTGAGACCGGAAGGTGAGAGCATTCTGGGGTCCATAGCAGGGGTGAAAGAGTAGACGTTCTGAGACCGAAAGGTGATGAATTAAATGCATCTAAGAAGAATCGGGAGGTGAATTAGATGTTACCCAACTTGTTTCATCCTGTATATATAATTATGAATGGATTTATTAACCAGATTTGGCTATCAAGTTGGGCGTCATGGGGAACGCAATCCTAGCTTCTAAATTAATTGTTTACAATCCAGTAGTCATTGAAATCCTGTCATTTTTGTACCTTACTAAATTAGTTCACAACCATAAACCCCCTTTACTTTATGCACTTTTATTTTGTGAATAGATATTATATCTGAAAAAGGGTGTTAATAGATATATTCTCACGCATTTCCTGTGGGATTGATCTCAAATCTTGTTGAGTTCTATATTTGATCAACGACCGCTTTACTATTCCTTTTAGAGTGTAAATTTGGGCATATCAAATTTTGACGTCGTTCTTGAGGAATACGACGAAGAAATTGTCTATTAATTACTACTTTCAGTGTAGTTCTATTCCCTAATTTTACTTTTATTTTATATTTTTGCTTTTTGTAGGGAACCAGATGTGTATGCCAAACACCCGAAGTAAGGGTGAAGCACTTATTCCCTACGACCTTGAGTTGATTAAGTCAATCCGCAAAATGAATGCCCAAGATCAGGATGTGCAGAGGCAGAGAGAGTTGGCTCTAAATGCTAAAAACAAGGGCAATGATTGTCTGGATATGCATGATATTGATGGTGAAGGGGTCCCTCCTCAACATCAACCTGTGATTAGACCATCTGCTCCTCAACAACCACGAGTAGTGCATAAGGATGATGATAGCGCTGGAGCTACGAGGGCAATAGTCCTTCCCCCGTTGCCTATGGGCGTTAAGTTCACCATCACTAGCACCATGCTTCAGATGCTTACTCTCAAGGGGTTATTCAACGGACTAGCATATGAGGATGCGAACAAGCACATCATGAACTTTGTGGCTATGTGTGAATTGTCCAAATTCTAGGGGTCAGCCAACAAGCTATCCGATTAAGATTATTTTCGTTATCCCTGACTGGTGAGGTGACAAAGTGGCTGAAAAAACTTCCTCGTGATTCCATTCATACTTGGGGAGAGTTAAAAGATGCCTTCTTGGAAAGAATTTTCTTTGCATTAGCAAAGCTTACGATTAAAGATGATATTGGGGCCCATAAGCAGTTGTCGACCTAGACATTATATGAAACTTGGGAGAGGTTCAGGCAGAAGATCAAATATTTCCCAAATCACAACCTTACCGATGATCACTTGAAAGAAGTCTTCTACAGGTCTTGTAACTTTGTTACTAAGCTCATTATTGATGCAGCCTGTGAAGGATCATATATGGATAGAACATTTCCAGACATTATCGTAATTTTGGATTAGGCAACCAAGAATAGCATAGCATAGTAAACCAGGGATGGCGACTATTCGAGATTCATTTTTGAGATGACCACAGAGCAAAGGAAGAAAGAAGAAGAGCAGGACCAGGATATGGCTCACATGCAAACTCAAATGGATTTGTTGACCAAAAGGCTATTAGGTGGAGGACTAGAAAAGGTAAAGGTTGTAGACACTGTGCCAGGTATGATGATGCAGGCTTTGATTTTTATGAGGAGGCTAAACGTTTGAGTAGCCAGGGGATTTTTGGACATTCAACTCTAGAAACTAAGGTCAAAACTCTTGTCGCGATAATTACTATGATGAGATCAAGGGAGCTGGCAAAATAGAGATAATTACAGAAGTGCCTGGACCAGAGCATATGTGCCACCCATGAACAGAGAACACCCAAACAGTGGTAGTGGTAACTCAAAATTGGAAGAGATGATGGTCAAGGTTCTTGACAAGGTTGAATCCATAGAAACGGAGATGAGAGACATGCGAGGTGAGATGACAAGCATTAGTCAGCTAGTAGACTCGCACTCCACCTCAATTAAGTAGTTAGAATAGTAGATGGGACAACTATCAGTCTCTCTCAATCAGAGGAAATTTGGGTCACTTCCAAGTTACACGGTTCAAAATCCCAAAAATGATGGTCACTGCATGGAAGTGTCTACAAGAAGTGGTAAGGTGTTTTCTGACCCTATTCCAGTTAGTGAAGCAGGTACGGATAAGGTTGATGGTAAGGTGTCTCGCACCATAGAGATGCCTGATGATGATGTGGTCGAGGAGATAGATGTGGCAACAACTGAAGTTGAGGTTACTAAGGATCCTAAGGAGTCAGACAAACCAGATATGCAATCCTTGCCAGTCATTCCTAAGCAACCATGATTTTGGGCCAAAAATATATATTTTTAGTCATTATTTACCTCATCTTTAATACTTTTATTTATCCATTTTGATCATAAATTTTATGAATTGTGTATTGTTTTTATAGGATTAAATTGACACAAAAATAAAAAGATTTGGAGTTTAAATGAATTAAAAATGGAAGTTTAAAGAAGAAAATTCAAGCAGGTAGCTTAATGGATTAAATTGAATATAATAATATATATTATTATATACATATATGCATGTCATTGAATTGCAAATTGAAATTCCAAATTGCAATTGTGCCTCGTGGTAGGCAAGAGTGGTGGAAACAAGGAATTGAGGCGGCGCACATGGTGGAAATCCAATTTCCTTCCAGATTTTGGTTTCCCAATTTGTTTTGGACTCGACTATTTTAGTTTGGGATTTTTCCTATTCCTATAAATATTCCATAAAATTAGGTTTTGCAAAACTTTTGACCTAGAGAGAGATAGGAGTCATCACAGAGATTGAAGAATTGTGGTTTATTATTTTCATCACCTTTTATTATTTATTTGCATTCTTGACTTTTAGAAGATTATTTAGTTGTTGTTCTTGAATTTTTATGATTAACACAAGTTTATTTTTATAAATTTTAATTGTGTTTTTTCAACAATAATACATAGCTAAAACCACAACTAGGGTTGTGGGAACCATGATGAACTAACAAGGTAAAATCAGTTAACATGTAATTCTTGCAAGGAATGTTAGGGCGTATTAATTATTCTCTTCACTTTAATTGAGTTTTAGTCGTGGCCAAGGTTAGAACTCACCTAGTATCACTTACCGGATCAAGGAAGTGACGCGTATGAAAAGAGATACTTAACAGGATTTGATAGAGTTTTTTTCTCGTCTAATCAACCAAACTGGATCAAGGGGAGGTTGTATTGGGACTAATTGTAAGGGATAATAGTGTCACACCATGGAGACAGATCAAGTTTCGGGGTGAAATTTACCTATTTATTGGATCAAAGACTTAGGTAAACCTAACTTACTGTCCTACACCTACACACCGGAAACGATTTTTATGTGTACAATATTACCAAGTTAGGGATTCATGGGGAAAAGTTCACCCTAGTTAGCTGTTCTACTGATTTCTTATCACCTGCATTAGTCTAGTTTAGTTAATTTTACTTTACAAAAAAAAACCCTTTTAGTAACGACTATCAAGTTAAAATATTTACTATTGACAATATTTTTCATATTCCCTGTGGGATTGACCCCGATTCACAAGTTGGGTAATTATATTGTAAACAATCATTTTATATTTCTTTTGAGAAGTATATTTTTTATGTTACCAAACCACTATTCCCATAGAGGTTGAAGCAGAAGGTAGAAAATGGCAAGTTCCAAATATTCTTGTTAATGTTGAAGGAACTGTCGGTAAATATCCCTTTAGTGGAAGCACTTAAGCAAATATCGAGCTACGCTAAGTTCATAAAGGACTTATTCACTAAGAAGAGGATAGTTACAGTCAAACCTGCAGATAATCTTCATTATTGTAGTGCTATTGCTACAAGGTCACTGGTTGAAAAGAAGGAAGACCCGAGAGCTTTTACTATTTCATGGATTATTGGGGCCTATGACTTTGTAAGGGCTCTCTGCGACTTGGGTGCTAGTATCGATTTGATGCCGCAAGCAATTTACAAGCAGTTGGGCTTAGGAGCCCCCACACCCACTACTATGTGACTACTCATGGCAGACAGGTCAGTGAAATAAGTCGTGTGATTTTGTGTAATGTGTTAGTGCGGGTGGGCAGGTTTATCTTCCCAATAGATTTTTTTATTTTGGATTGTCAGGTGGATTTTGAATTACCCATCATTTTGGGGAGATCATTCTTGGCTACGAGCAGAGCGTTGGTTGATATGGAAAATGGAGAACTGACATTTCACCTGAACACCAAGGAGGTACAATTCAATGTTTGTGCATCCATGAAGAGACCCAAAGAGGTAGCAGTGATGTCAATTTTGGATGTTAATGATGCATGCCTTTCTAAGGTTCCTAGAGAGGAAAATATGAGTGTGGAATTTTTCGCAGCTGTGATAATGAACTTTATTGATGACGGAATTGAGGGGTATGAATACATTGTGCACGCATTGAAAGGTATGGGATTGAGACCCTTTGTCCCAAGAAATTGGAGTTGGACTTAAAAAATAGTCCAACTTCACCAGCTAAGTAGTCTATTGAAGATCCTCCTACTGCGACACTCAGGGAGCTTCCACAACACTTGAGGTATGCATATTTGGGCACTAATAACACTCTTCTCGTTATTGTGGTTGCAAATCTACAAGAGGACCAGGTTATGGCATTGTTAGGGATCCTCCAAAAGTTCAAAAGAGCCATTGGTTGGACTATTGCAAATATTATTTGGACTCCTCTAGGAATATGCACACACAAAATCAAGTTGGAAGATGACTGTATGCCTAGCAGTGAACACCAACGCAGGTTGAATCTACCCATGTAAGAGGTAATGAAGAAAGAAATAATAAAATGGTTGGATGCTGGGCTTATATACCCAATCTCTGACAACAAGTGGGTTAGCCTAGTGCAATGTGTCCCTAAGAAAGGAGGACTAATGAAAAGAATAAGTTGGTTCCTTTGCGACCTATCACTGGCTGGAAAGTATGCGTGGATTATCGAAAGTTGAACAGATGGACTTTGAAGAACCATTTCCCCATGCCCTTAAAGGTTAAACAGGTTGGCAGGACGAGGGTGGTATTCTTTCCTGGATGGGTAATCGATCTAAAATCAAATATCCATAGCCCAGAAGATCATAAGAAGACCACATTCACTTGCCTCATATGGGACCTTTGTTTTCAGGCGGATGCCTTTCGAGTTGTGCAATGCTCTAACCACCTTCCAGCAGTGTATGATGTTGATCTTCTCTAACATGATCAAAGATACCCTTAAGGTATTTATGGATAACTTCTCTACAGTGGATGATTATTTTAACGATTGTCTTCTAAATCTTAGTAGAGCACTACAGCATTGTGAGGAGGCAAACTTAATCGTAAACTAGGAGAAGTGTCATTTCATGGTCAAGAAAGGGATAGTCCTTGGCCATAAGATTTCTGACAAAGGCATAGAGGTAGATAAGACAAAGATTGAGGTTATTGATAAATTGTCACCTCCCATCTCTATAAAAGGGGTCCAAAGTTTACTTGGGATTGCGGGTTTCTACCGCTGGTTTATAAAAGATTTCTCCAAAATTGCATACCTACTGTGTAAACTACTGGAGAAAGATTTCAAGTTCCAGTTTGATCACAGTTGCCTGCAAGCCTTTATGATCGTAAAGCAAAAATTGATCTCTGCACCTATGGTAATTGCCCCTGACTGGTTACCCCATTTAAGGTCATGTATGATGCGAGTGGAATTTTCATGGGTGTTGTACTAGGCCAGAAGCACAACATGATTTTTCATCCCATCTACTACACTAATAATACTCTCAACGAGGCCCAAAGGAACTACACAATGATTGAGCATGATTTATTTGTTGGTTGTGGTGTACGCGTTTGATAAGTTTTGGGCCTATCTGTTGGGCGCAAAGGTAATTGTGCACACTGACCATGCAGCATTAAGATACTTGATGGCTAATAAAGATGCTAAGCCAAGGCTAATCAGATAGGTTCTCCTGTTGCAAGAGTTTGACTTTGAAGTCCAAGATAGAAAAGAGACTGAAAACCAAGTGGCGGGCTATTTTCCAAGATTGGAGGATGAGTCCAGAGCTAATGATTTGTTAAACATCAATGATTCATTTCTCGATGAGCAGGTATTGGCAGCTTCTGTTGACTTGATTCCTTGGTTTGCTAATTTTGCTAACTATCTGGTGAGTGACATTATGCCTGAGGGCCCTATCTTTCACCAGAGAAAAAAATTCATCATGATGTATGCAGGTATTTCTGGGATGATCCTTTCATGTTCCGAACATGTGCTGATGGGATCATTCAGCGGTGCATCCCAAAAGTGGAGATGATGAGTATCATAGAGGCATGTCACTCCTCTCAAGTAAGGGGGCATCATGGTAGTGCCAGGATAGCTAAGAAAATCTTACAGCGTGGGTACTACTGGCCCACCATCTATAGAGACTCCCATGAGTTGGTGTAGGGTTGTGATCAATGCTAACGGCAAGGTAATATCTCTAGGCGTCAGGAGTTGCCCATGACCCCTATTCTTGAAATAGAAATATTTGACATCTAGAGCATTGACTTCATAGGCCCATTTATGAGCTTTTATAGAATTAAGTACATCTTAGTAGTAGTGGACTACATCTCCAAGTGGGTGGAGGCGGCATTGCAAAATAATGAGAGCAGAAGTGTTGTCCACTTTCTGAGGTGGAACATCTTTTCTAGATTTGGAACACCCAGAACTATCATTAGTGATGGGGGGTCTTACTTCTATAAAAAGATCTTCCATTATATACTAGTTAAGTATAGAGTACGACAACACAAGGTTTCCATGCCCTATCATCCGCAGACTAGTGGGCAAGTTGAAGTTTCAAATAGAGAGATTAAGGAGATCCTGACCAAGTTTGTAAATGCAACTAGAACTGACTGAGCTCGGAAACTAGATGATGCACTGTGGGCTTATCGGATGACTTACAAGACCCCTATTGGTATATCCCCAAATCAATTGGTGTTTCATAAAGCTTTCCATCTACTATTGGAGTTGGAGTACAAGGCATTTTAGGCTCTAAAGAAGCTGAACATGAATTGGAGTGAAGCCACTGATCTGAGACTGGACCAACTCAATGAGTTAGATGAGTTTTTCCTTTAGGGTTACGAGAGTGCAGAACTCTACAAGAACAGGATGAAGTTCCAACATGACAAGCACATTGCACTATGTAACTTTAGTGTTGGCGACAAGGTTTTGTTGTACTACTCTAGGTTGAGGCTCTTTCCAAGTAAGCTTAAGTATAGGTGGTCTGTCCCGTATAAAGTTACTTAAGTATTCCCCCATGGTGCATTAGGGCTAGAGGCAGAAAGTGGCCATAGATTCAAAGTTAATGGACAATGGGTGAAGTAATATTTGGGTCTTGCCGCTGAAATCTCATGATAGAGGAAGTGTAGCTTGATGAAGTCTGAGTAGTCAACACAGTTGTGTCGTGCTACGATGTTAAACCAAGCACTTCATGGGAGGCAACCCATGCATTGTAATAAAAAATTGAATTAATTTG
>JBCEWC010015612.1:0-13621 GCA_038996855.1 Solanum aculeatissimum
AAGCATTATGTGAAGCATCTTTATGAACATTTTCAAAGTTAAGGCCTCATTCTAAATGTTGAGTTAAGTTGTCAAACGTATCCAAAAGATGTGTAAGACCCCACGGGTCATGTGTATATGCTATGATAATGATTATGATGTTAGGAGAATAAGTGTACCAATGAGCCAAGATTGGCTAAATTCATGTTATGGCCTAATATGTGCATCCAACATTTATATCATACATGCACGTTATGCACCGACTTTGAGCTATAATCGGAGGTATAGGGCCTATTTGTCCAACTGACTATATATATGTATATGATACGGATGGCCACATGTTGACAAATATGATGTCGGGTAGCTCCTGGAAAGGACCACCATTGCTAGCATTTGGTTGGGTATGTCATGCATTTTCATCTATATATATGTATTCACGACATGCAATTACTCGAGCATACCATGCATATTTTATCACTAGGAAGTTGAGTGTTGGCCAGGAAGGTTACCTGAGTTTTGGTTATAGGTGGTATCTCTATTACTCTTTTTACTACAGTTATCTATGATTTTACTTTCTGCCTTACATACTAGTACATGTTTATTCGTACTAACGTCCCGCTGCTTGGGAATACTACATTCTATTTCGTGTGTGCAGGTTCAGGTAGCAACTGTGATTAACCCCTCCACTAGGAGCCCAGTTCAGCTATGAGTTAGTAAGCTCCACCTCTTCCTGGAGCTTCCACAGGATGCTTACTTTTTGTTATACAATTGGGTATAGTCGGGGCCCTGTCCCAGCAGTGTTAGTGACTCTCTTAGAGGCTATAGTGGACATGTTATTTTGGGTTAGTTCTTTTGTGTCTTCCAGTCTCCAGTCATAGGATTGACATATATACATATAATGTGTGACTGTACCTTTGTTGCAACCTTGTATGCTAGCTAGTATTTTATTATTTTGGTTTACCTATCCTGATATACATGATTTATTGTTGACTAGGCCATGACCTAAATAGTCCAAGCTTAGTTTTTCAGATGTTATGTTGTTCGATCTTTAATTTTGGCCCCTAGGCTAGTCAACTAGCATGTTCAGTGGCTTACTCGACCAATAACGGTATCGAGTACCAGTCACACGTCTCCTAATTTTGGAGTGTGACAAACATGGTATCAGAGTAGGTCGTGTTTCAGGGAGTCCACAATGCCGTGTCTAATAGAGCCTTGCTTATGGGTGTGTTGTGCACCACACTTATAATCAGGAGGCTATGAGGCAATTAGGGATGGTTACAATTCTTTCTCTTAATAAATCGTGCTATAGAGCAAAGCTATAGGAAAATATGAAATCTAAATCGTTTTTTGTGGTTTTTATTTAACAAGCTGCCTACACTCATGAGATGGCATAACATGCGATAGATATGGAAAAGAGAAAAAGTATCGATCATTCATTGCTAGGTTAGGGGGATATATTTCCCATAGAGGCACACAGAGAGTCTCAAGTATCTAAAGTACCAGATTCACCAGCACCTATTGAAGCCCAAGTACATCTAGTACCCCCCAGACCTACGAGAGATTAGGGAGCAGGGGATGAGGGAGGCAGTTTAGCTACTGACCAGGATGGTTTCTATTTATGAGAAATAACTAGAGGCGAGAACAGACGCCATAAGGGATCAAACAAAAAGCTCAAAGGTACGAGAGTTTCTTTACATGACCCCTCCAAAATTTAACATGAACTAGTCCCACTGGGGGTCCCTGAGACTTTATAGACCATATGTATAGAGTAGTGTAGGTGATGCATGCCTCCATCATCGAGGTTGTAGAGCTGGTTTCCTTTCAACTATGTGATATCGCCATCTTGTGGTACGAGGCATAGGAGAGATCCAAAGGGCCTGATGCCCTGTCATTAGAGTGGGAAGACTTCATTGAGGCATTTTTAGCCCATTATTTGCCACAGGAGGTTCGAAAGACCTATATTAACTAGTTTATCAATTTGAGGCAAGGGAATATGAGCATAAGGGAGTATAGCCTTAGGTTCAATTCTTTGGCTAGATATGCACCAGATATTGTACGTATCATAAGCGCCAAAGTTCATCATTATGTGAATAGTTTGGGGGGGATCATTTTATCATAAATTGCAGGATAACATCTTTACACGATGGTGTAGATATTTCTCACATACAAGTTTTTACTCAGACTATGGAAGACCGTTCTCGTCAGATTCGGGATACCTATAGAGACAGGGAGCAAAATAAGAGGGATCATACTATGGGGTCTTATAGGGAGCCACGGGGTGATTTTAGGCCCCTATGTCATCAATATCTACCTCAGTTAGTAGGCAATTTACCACCACAGACACAGGGATAGTGATTTGATCATTATATTCAGTCCACACTAGGATAGAGTTTAGGCCAACCTAAGGGTCGTTAACATGATTGTTCTACATAAATGAGATAGCCCACTCCTCCATGTACACAATGTGGTCAGCTTCACACTAATTGTGTAGGGAGGGTTCAGGTGTATGTTACCATTGTGCGCAGATGGGACATTTTGTTAACAAGTGACCCTTTAGTCAGTCCCTATTATGAATGAATTCTTGATAGTATTCCCTGACAAGTTTCCAAGGATCCCCCCTGAAAAGGATATCAATTTTTTTTATAGATTTTCTTCTTGATACGCAACCTATATCCATTTCCCCCTACAGAATGGCTCCTGCAGAGCTACGGGAATTGATGGAACAATTGAAGGATTTACTCGATAAAGGCTTTATTAGGCCACACACATCTCCTCATGATGCTTCAGTGCTCTTTGTTCGAAAGAAAGATGGCTCCTTATAGATGTGTATCGATTACAAACAGCTAAATAAAGTCATTATCAAGAATAAGTATCCTCTTCTGTTGATTGATGACTTGTTTGACCAGTTGTAGGGTGCCAAATGCCTTTCAAAGATTGACTTACAATTCGGGTACCACTAGTTGCGAGTTAGGGATGTTGATATTCCAAATACAACATTTAGGAGGAGGCATGTACATTTTGAGTTCCTTGTCATGTCCTTTGGGCTTACAAATGCCCCAACAACTTTTATGGATCTAGTGAATCAGGTCTTTAAACCATTCTTGGATGAATTTGTGATCGTATTTGTTGACGACATCTTGATATATTCACGGTCAGAAGTTGAGCATGTAGACCACTTGCGAGCTAGATTCTCCAGGATAATAGGTTATATTTTAAATTCTCTAGAAGTGAATTTTGATTAACTTTTGTAACTTTTCTTGTCCATGTTATTATAGGCGATGGTATTAAGGTTGATAACCAAAAGATTGAAGCAGTAATGGTCTGGCCAAGACCTTTGAATCCAACAAAGGTCCATAGATTTTTGGGCTTGACATGATATTATAAGAGATTTAATTGAGAGGTTCTTCTCTATCTCTGCGCCACTGAAAAGATTGATGCATAAAACAGCTAAGTTTCAGTGGACTGAAGCATGTGAACAGAGTTTTCAAGAGCCAAAAGAGAGGCTTAGCACCGTACCTATCTTAGTTCTTCTAGATAGAACCAAAGGTTATGGGATATATTGTGATGCGTCGAGAATTAACCTAGGTTGTTTTCTTATGTAACATGGTTGGGTTATCACATATTTTTCCAGACAGTTATGGAAACATGAACAAAACTATACTACTCATGATTTTGAGCTCGTCGTAGATATTTTGCCTTAAAGATTTGGTGTCATTATCTATAAAGGATTCATATTGATGTTTTTACCTACCAGTAGAGCCTCCACTATTTACTTAAGAAGAAGAACCTAGACCTACAACAAAGAAGGTGGCTATAACTACTAAAGATTTATGATTTTGATATTTTATACCATCTCGACAAAACTAATATTGTTGTTGATGCACTTAGCATAAATTCCATGGACAGTCTAAGCCATATTGAGGCTGATAAAGCAAAAATGACAAAATACCTATGTCAGCTAGTTAGTTTGCAGGTGTGATTGGTAGATGCAGAGGATTGAGGTGTAATCATTCATAATACAATAGAATCTTTCATTATTACTAAAGTAAAAGACCGACAACGTGAGGATCCTGAGCTTATGACACTGAGGGAAGGTATTCCACAACAACAAAACTCTTTATTTGAACTAACTGGGAATAAAATTCTTATGTACCAGGTTCGCTTATGTGTGCCAAGCATCAGAGAGATCCATGCAAAGATTTTTGTGAAGCCCATTATTCTATATATTCAGCCCATCCTAGAGTGACAAAAATATATGGGGACCTTTGACAAATCTATTGGTGAATGACAAAAAAAAAAGATATTGCAAAGATGGTAGCCCAATTCCCCAATTGCCTGCAAGTTAAAGCAGAACATAAGAGACCTGGAGGCCTAGCTCAGTATATTGAACTTCCGCTATGGAAATGGGACATGATAAAATAGACTTCATCACTAGTTTACCTCATACTCCATGTTGATATGATTCTATTTGGGTAATCATTGATAGACTGACAAAATCTGCTCATTTCTTGCTAGTAAGAACGATATATTTGGCAGAGAATTACGCCAGGATTTACATTCGAGAAATTTTTCACCTTTATGGAGTTCCATTATCTATTATCCCTGATCGAGGGGCTCAATTTAGAACACATTTTGGGAAGTCTTTTCAGAAGGGTCTGGGCATTCAAGTAAATCTTAGAACCACTTCTCACCTACAATTGATAGGCAGGTAGAGCGTACCATTCATACCATTGAGGATATGTTAGTTGCCTATGTACTATAATTTAAAGGAAGTTAGAATAATCATCTACCTCTTATCGAGTTCACCTATAATAACAGCTTTCAAGCTAGTATTCAAATGGCACCTTATGAAGCACTATGCAGGCGAAGATCTAGGTCGCAGATCAGTTGGTTTAAGGTCGGGGAGGCAAAGTTGCTAGGCCTTAATCTAGTTCAGCAAGCAATGAAAAAGTGAAATTCATTAGAGAGTGATTGTAAATAACCCAGAGTCGGCATAAGTTTTATATGGGCGTTCGATGATGAGACTTAGAGTTTGATGTAGAAGATTGGATTTTCTTAAAAGTATCACCTATGAAGGGTGTCATGCAGTTAGAAAATAAAGGAAAGATTAGTCCTAGGTATATGGGACCATATTAGATTATTTGGAGTTTGGCAAGGTGGTATACGAGTTTGATTTGCCTTCGAATTAGGAGCAGTTCATTCAGTGTTTCATGTGTCTATATTGCAGAAGTGCATACGAGATCCTTTGTGTATTACTCACATTGAGGATATCCACATCACTGAAGACATGTGTTGTGATGAGGTACCAATGGCTATTTTAGATCGACAAGTGAGAAAGTTTCGAAATAAAGAAGTGGCCTCCGTGAGAGTGTTGTGGTGGGACAATAATAGTGAGGAAATAACTTGGAAAGTCGAAGAGGAAATGATAAAAAGGTACCCTTAGAAATTTATCACTTAAGGTACATCACATTTCAAAATTGGCAGTTGTCTTTTTACAGTAGCTTAAATTTCAAAGAATTTGGAAGTGTAATTTGTATATTTTGTCGCGAAATAGCTATATGAAGCCTAATAGCTGGAATTTTTTAAAGTCAATTTATGGTTTGCAAGGGTGACAAGTATATACTCAAAAATTATTATGTGGTAGATAATAATGCAACCAAGGGATTTCCTTAAAACATTCGCGGATGAATGTTCTTAAGGGGGGAGACTGTGAGACTCTCTGTTGGGGAGACTGTGAGACTCTGTGTTTCTCATCTTTCATAATATACATATTGTGGCATGTTGTATAAGGTATATATGACTCTGGATAGAACCTAAGGTTAATAAGGATATAAATAGATGGTAATATCAAGGGATTAAAGTTTTAAGTCAAAGGAATCACCTAAATGCATATTAAGAATTAGAGAGATGGCACAAGTGGCACCTCACCCTTTTCGGAAGATTTAAATTGAGTTTTGCTTCTTGAATGGGATTAAGAGTGCATAATTTGATAATAATAGATTTTAAGGGGTATTTTAATAGTCCAAAGTTCATATGTTAAGTTTTGGAGTCATGGAAGTTGCAAGATAAAGTTTGACTAAAGTTACTGTAAGCTTCTTTAAGAAATCTTTCTAAAATTTGGGTCAAATATATTAGATCATATCTCTCAAAATATAAAGAGTTAGAAGGACCATGACCTATAAAATTGAAGATCTATGAGACTAGTTTGCAACTCATAGAACCGCGTATCAATACGACTTCAAAATAAAAAGTTATGAGTGTTTTACCATGACTGGCCGAGCAGGAAATCGGGTCATGGGCCGGGTCGGGTCAAGGCCAACTATATGTCGGTTATTTTGATGTTTTTAAAGTTGAAAATGAATCATTTTTGTCCCAAAACAGTAGAGAAGCTCAAGAGAAAGCTCCCACCAGTTCCTTAAGTGGTTTAGGTAAGTTCTTCACATTTGTACAGTTAAAATTTGCCCACGTGCCTAGAAATGCATGTCTTATGCTTTACAATTGTTTTCCCCTCTTATTAGCTGTGTTTGGGGCTATTTTTGGACTGTAAAAAAGTAAAATGGTGTTCTTTTTGGTTATTATATGTTTGCAGCTGGTTTGTCTAGATAATCATTTTGGGGCTCTTTTACGACCATTTTGACGAAGTTCTACGGGCATTTCCTCGTGTAAATGTTATATGAAAAATCTGACCATTAATGCTAATTTATGGGTTCTTTATAAGTGTTTGCAGGCTGCATATATATAGTTGTTGCGAAGCTTAGGACGTGAGGAACAACTTTCGTGAAGAAACTTCAGGAATTTGGACGTCCGTTGAAAAGGTATGTTAAGGCTAAGCTCCATCCCTTCTTTTAGCACGAAATTCGAGAAATTCCCCAAACGTCACAATGCAATATTTTACTATTTTGTTGCTAGAAAGACCTTCTGTAAAAGGCATTGGGATCATAGATGAATTATCTTCATTACGTTATTAGGTTGGCATTTCATTCATTTGCTCAAACTGGACATTCAATATCTATATATCAATGGTGATAATGAGGTAAAAATTTCAAGTAATAAGGAGTTCAACGGTGAAAACTGTTTCGGAAATAGAGTTAAAATAAGGTAAAAATTATCAAATTATCATAAAAAATCAAAGTCTGAAAAATCTCAAAATTTTCTATTAAAAATTCTAAATTATAAGTTAAAAACACAATTTAATCAATGGAAATTGAAGAAATATGTTAATAATAGTTACCCAATCGATTTATCTAGAAAAAACGTGAAGAATCTCTTCAAAATGGAGCTTGAAATATTAAAAAAGAAGAAAAAGTGTTAAAACTCATCATTTAAAAGTCATCACTATTTTAGGTAAATAACACTCCGTGAATGCAGAATGGAATCCGCAAACGCGGAGACCACTCATGCCACTATACTTTGCGAACATGGAGTGACTTCCACGAATGTGGAGGCCAAGCTAAGCAGCACTCCGCGAACACAGACTCTCTCCTGCGAACGCAGAGGTCTAAATTAATTTACCTCCATGTACGCAGAGCTAGAGGCTCGAATGCGGAGAACAATGTTGACCTACACCAGATACAGTTTAAACCAGCAAACACAACTTAGGAAAAATCACAAAATGGACCCTCAGAATTCGTTTGGAATCCCATGAACACAAACCTAACATGGACCCTATCAAAAATAATATATCGGACTCAATGGAACCGTCAAAATTCGAATTTGAGACCTCCTTGGTCCAGGACTCGAGAAAGATCGTTTAAACCAGTTTAGGACTCAAATACTTCAAAATAATCTCGGAAGCTCTGTAAATTACAATGAAGTCATTTCTAACGTTAGTTTCATCATACGAAACCATTGGAACTTACAAAATTTTGATTAAAGCTTCCAAACCCCGAATATTGATCAAAGTCAAACTATGATTCAACATAAACTAAAAATGTAACTTTGGGTCCAAAATCTTCGTTTTAACTCCAAATCTAGTTCTTCAAGTTCTCCTAGACTAGATTTGACATTTTGAAGCTGATAGAATCGACAAAATTGAATTTCAACACTCGAAACTCAAGATGACCACAAAACTCGAAATTTCCAATTTTAAGCCATTAAAAACTCTTTCTTTAGCATAACTTTAACTTTTTACAAGATTTTCAAAATTTGACTTTTAGAATCAACTAAAGATGACCAAAGATAACTTTCAGGAAAGGCAAAATGATAATTTGATAAAAAATGACCTTTGAGGTCATTACACAAATACTTAACAAAGCTTTCATAGATATGTATATGAGTGTCAAAAGAGTTGGCTGTGTTGAGTTTCAATTGAATAAAGTGGGTTGAATTATTAAATGAGTGAATTATTAATCTATCTAAAAGTTGCTTGGTTTAAGAGTCGAGATGAGTTGAATAGTGGGCATCATTTTACCCGTATAGCTTTTATCAAATTTTAATTTCTTTATTTGCATTTTTATAATTTATTTAATTATCATGCATAAGTTTTTTTAATCATAATTATATATAACATATCAAATTTAAAAAAAGAAAATTATGTAATAATATTTTGATAAGATTTCACATGGATCCAACTTCTACATGAACTTAGTTTAATAGATCATAACAAGTTATTAATATACAAATATGCTCCTTAACTTAGCTTTAACTGACTTCTATCCAAAAGTTAAACAAGCAAACACATACATTCTATTTGGCATAATACATGTAGCATGCCATATAGTATAGACTGCTAAATAGGACAATACATAAAATGTATGTGTTTACTAGTTCAACTTTTGGGTAGTCTAAATGTTTATTTGTGCACACCTAAAATTCAAGAACACAGTTAAAATCAAATTAAAAGACATTGATGTATTATGCTTTTAATAAATAAATAAATGGAAAAAGGGTCATAAATGCCCTTAAACTATATGAAAGGAACAAATATGTCCTTCATTTATAGTTTGGTCCAAAAATGTTCTTACTGTCAATACTTTGGTCCAAAAATATCATTATTATTTAATAGATCAAAAATGTCCTTTTTTCAAATAAATTTATTATTTATTTTATTTTTGAACACATAATTTTTTAATAACATTTTTTAATTATCAAATATTTATTCTACTTCAATTTGAAAAAAAATATTATTTTTTTGCTTTATTATAATTACTATTTTTATCGTTATCTAAATAAAAATTAATATTGGATTTACTATGATCTTATATTTATTACATATATAATTTGTTACAGGGGTATGATGCTATATTTTAATTGATAAAATAGGATTAAGAAAAAATTTATTTGGGGAATGCACACCCGTCTCATCCATTTTTATTGGAGATGGAGAAATTAGATGATTTTTGTTATGATCATCCATGCCTATTTGCGTTTGATATAACTCGAATTTTACTGCCCGTAGGCGTTCTTTCATTATTTGTAATTTTTCTATGAGTATAGTGTTTTCTTACATTAGTGTTTCATTTTTAAGATTCAATCTTTTAAATGCCTTGGTCATTGAAGAACAGTGGTCACAAAAAATAATTTTGTCGGTGTCTTTTTGGATATTATACTGGATGGTCTTTTCTTGATTATGTCTAAGGGCTCCTCTAGCATAGTCTAATATTTCATTAAAATCATTAAAACCTTTAAAAGGTGGAACTTTGACACCTTGCATTGATTCTACAACTTCTATCCATGTCTGAAAAACGTCATTTGTCTTTCCGTGCACAATCACATAGTATTTAAACTTTATTTTTCTACTTTTGTCTGTGAAATATTGACATAGAGCATTTACTACGACTATGAAATACTTATTTTCTTTTTTATTATAGGCTATCCAAAAATTATCTTCTAGACACCTTTGCGGTTTATCTATAACGCATTCAGACAATACTCTAAAAGATAATCAGACGGTGGATAAAATATTAAATTATACCTTCCAAAATGGATTCTCTCCATTGCTTCTACTGCTACTATCTGAGGTCTAAAATGAATATTACCTAGAATCATTTGCGCATATGAGTCTGGAGTAGATGATTCTCCTTTCACCGTTGCTGGTCTCATGCTGGAAAACAAATATTTCTTATTAGTTGATTCTAAGATTTAATCTACTTAATTGATCTGCTAAGTTATTATATTTTCCTTTAATATATTCAAATACAATTTTTTCATAAGTTGAGATTGTATCCATGAAATTAAGCCATCTTCGTCTACTGCTTGTTTTTCATTTATTTTTTTATGAAATTTAACAGTTGTTTTGCCGTTTGTTCTGACTAGTATTTCAGCTTTGTTCAAAATATATAATCTAAAACTATTTAAACCATATACTACTACTAGGATTTCTGCATCTATACTACTCATGTTTCCTTTTTCTTTATATTTTTCACTCTAGTATGCACAAATTTTTTCTTCATTTTTACTACTAAATTAATACAATTAGAGAAAGCACTAAGTGCATACATAAACGCAGTAGACGCAGTTGACCCAACTGATCCAATTGTACGTAGGCCCCTTAATCCAGAAATTATAAGTGCGTTAAGTGGGAACTACAAGGTATTAGATGAGACATAGAAACCTCTACGCAAAGAGTAAACTTTCAAGCAAAACTTTGTAAAGTAACTACTCTTTTAGGCTAAAAGATATCTTATTAAAGAACATTTGACAACAATAGATCCCCTGAAAAATCTTGAGTATTTAGACCTAAAAATTCACTCTAAAAGACAAGTGAGAATATTAAAAGATAACCTAGTAATAAGGTGTAATTTCATTAGAAGAAAACATACGTTACATTCTGAAGACAAACAATATAATACACTAATAGATTTAATAATAAACTTTAGCGAAAAGGCTCAAGAAAATAATAAAACTATAATAAGATTGGTTGACCTAATAGAGAATACTCAAAATAAACAGAAAAATATATTAGACAAGCTCGAACAAAACTTTGATTTTCTAAAGTCGCAAAAATTGGAAATAGACAGAAAAATTCAGTATTTGAATAATAAGTTTAATATAGAAAAAATATTTACTAAGGTCGAAATAGAAAAATTGGCCAGAACAATACGTGAAAAATCCAAAGAATTAGAAGTCAAAACAACGCAACTAATAACAAAAATAACAGGGTAAGTAGAAGCGGTAACGACTGAGATTAACAAATTAAAAAAGATAGTAGAAAAACTTGAAGAAATTTCCCTTTCATGAACGACCTAGACCAATTTTCTTTTCAAACATATGTGTTCCTAGTAAAAATATTATTTTTAAAGAATTTTTTTCTTATTTTATTTTTTTAAATCACATTAACTAACAAAAATGTAAGAAAATAATTTTTTTCTTGATCTCATTTTATCAATTAAAATAGAAAATCGTACCCCTGTAACAAATAATATATGTCATAAATATAAGATCACAGTAAATCAAACATTAATTTTATTTAGGTAACAATAAAAATAGTAATTAAGAAAATAATTATTTTCTTTATTATGATCTTATATTTATGACATATATTATTTGCTACAGGGGTACGATGTTCTATTTTAATTGACAAAATGAGATTAAGAAAATAATTATTTTCTTACATTTTTATTAGTTATGTGATTTTAAAAAAATAAAATAAGAAAAGAATTATTTAAAAATAATATTTTTATTAGGAATACAATATGTTTAAAAAGAAAATATATATACATTCATTTAAAGAAGACATTTCTTATCCATTTGATAACAATTAAGAGCATTTTTGGAGCAAAGTATAAATCAAGAATATTTTTTTACCCTTTTCCGTTAGTGTTATTTAAATCAGAATATTTTTTACCCATTTCTAATAGTACGAGGATATAAATGACTCAAAGTATAAATGAAATATATTTTTTATTCTTTCCGATAGTAAAAACATTTTAAAGCTTTTTCTCTTTTATATAAGGTAGTTTTGAGAAATGGCATCCAGTTATTTATGAAGATGACTAGTAATGGTCAACTCGGAGCTTTGATTGTTGTGGGGCAAAGCCACTGGCCATTAGGTACTATCCACTTGCAATAATAATGCATTGCGGATACACAAAAAGGATTCAAGTTTTACTTGCATTGTGTGTGTCAAATTCAATCTTCATTCTTGATTTTTAATCAGCTCAGAACATACCCATTTTCGATTTTTGTCTTTTCCGAATTGGCGCGTGTATGTCTTTTCAAGATTTGGGATTTCTTTTTATTGCTCTATGTTAAGTATTTTTTCACCCATTCTTGATTGTGATCAGCTCCATCATGTGATCTCTAATTTCTATATACATGTCTGCTACAGTGGGATTGGTCAAATGCTCAAATCACCTAATTCTGTATATTATTCAGTCTGAATCAAAATCAAATGTACCAGTGCATCCTATCTGTGGTGTGTAACAAATAGATTTACTGGAGGAAAGTGTTACAATGGAGAAGTTAAAGAGAGGAATATCGAGGCAATTCTCAGCAGGATCGTTTAGGAAGAGTGGAAAATTCAGTTTCAAGAGGCAGAATTCATTGGATCCAAGGAGGAACAATTTGAGGTTCAGTTTTGGGAGGCAGTCATCACTTGATCCAATTCGAAGGAGCCCTTCCCTTGAATATAGTGAGCGATCTGTGCCAGAGAATCTTGATTCAACGATGCAGCTGTTATTCATGGCGTGTAAAGGGGATGTGAAGGGAGTTCAGGACTTGTTGGATGAAGGCATTGATGTGAACAGCATCGATTTGGACGGAAGGACTGCTCTTCATATTGCTGCCTGTGAAGGTCATGTGGAAGTTGTCAACCTATTGTTGGGTAGGAATGCTAATATGGATGCCCGTGATCGCTGGGGTAGCACGGTATAAATCTCATTATTTTGATTCCTTTGGTAATTATTTTGAAGAAACATCTTTTCCTTTTCTTCGTTGGTAACCTGCTGTGGATGTTTAATGAAACTGTTGTTTTGAATTTCACACTGTAGTTTCTTGAATAGCGCAGGCAGCTTAGGTATGTAGTTGTTCAAGACCTAGGTAAGGATAGTGGGAGGAGACTCACAACACCTTCCAGCTGTGATGGGGTTGCACCGAGGATTAACTCTTAGCTCGTTCATATCTGCTTTAGTGTTGGATGAATTGGCGAATCAAATTCGAGGTGAGGTGTCATTGTGTATGTTATTTGTAGATGACATAATTCTAATTGACGAGACTCCTAAAAGAGTTAATGCTAAGCTGGACGCGTGCATACAAACCTTGGAGTCTAAAGGGTTTAGGTTGCGCAAAACCGATAAAGAATATTTGAAGTGCAAGTTTAATGACGTATCATATGAGGCTAGTGTGAAAGTAAGGCTTGATACACATGCAGTCCCAAAGAGAGTTTCAAGTATTTTTGGTGTATTAGCCAAGGAGATAGGGAGATTAATGATGATGTCACATACCGTATGGGTGCTGGGTGGGTGAAATGGAGGACTGCAGAGCAGTTTTGTGTGACAATAAGGTGCTATCAAAATTTAAAGACAAGTTCTATAGAGTATTGGTTAGTAAAGGATCAAGATATGGAGAAGGAAAAGGCTTTCAGTCTTGCATTGCTTTAACTCAGAGTACCAGGCTCAAGGGGCCTGTTTAAGTCCATAAATTGCTTTCTTCAATTTGCACACATAATGAGGAAAATCAGGATGAGCATACCCACGAGGTTGAC
>JBCEWC010015613.1:0-13620 GCA_038996855.1 Solanum aculeatissimum
TTAATTTAATTTTAAAAATAAATATTTAAGTACTAAAATGGTATATAACTTAGGTTTGGTCAAAAATTAGGTGCTCACAATTGTGTTGCCCGAGGGTTGAATGCTATTGTGCATTGTCTCAATTTTGATCTTGATACCTTGTTTGATAGCATGAGTTGATATGATACAATGATTATGAGAATACATCTGATGAATAAGCATGCCTATTGTGTTGTTTGATCTTGTGGGTTGTGGGTGAAGTCTAAGTAACCCCCAAACTCTTTTGATGAAGTAAACTTGCCCTATGATAGATTGGGTGACGTCATTCTTAAGGGTAAGTTGTAGCTTGAATGAGTTTATGATCATGAAAGTCATATGAATGTAGTAATAGACGAATGAGCATGCATCGGTAGTTAATAATGGGTTAGTGTGTGAATTTTCACCCATTGTTCTTGTGCAAGTTGAGTGAATTTTGAATGCATGGGTGTTGGCCCTGCCAGTCATCATCGACAATGTTCAATTTGACCATTGAAGTGAACTAGGTGATGCGTTGAAATGTCATACACACTGCTTTTCTTGGATGGTGTTTATTGCTGAGATCTGCAACTTTAGGCGATGGCATTTTTCACCACCAAATTAATTCAGCGGATTGTCGAATTTGTGCAACCATCACTGAAAGTAGCAGTGACTTAAAGTTTGAAAATTGTGAAAAAAGTGACGATCTATTTGACTGCTGAATCAGTTTGGCAAATTACCAAACATGTTTTGCGGTCAAATAGACTTATCCACCCAAATGATTTATTTGTGCATAATTTTGAACCTAACTACTTTATGGTTGATGCTCATACATTATTCTGAGTTTGTTTTGCAGGAATGGGTAGACAAAAAGAACCTGTCACTCGAGGTGGAGTCCGAGTAGCTCAAGGAGTCATAATAGCCCCTGACCGGGTAGATCAAAGATCTCAGAGACTTCACAGAGAGGTGCGAGGTAAGGGAAAAAGGAAGGTGACTGAACACCAGAGGTCTAATAGTGACAAGGAAGGATTCTTACATGTGACCTGGACCAGTGCAGAAGGAGAGGAAGAGGAGTCCAAAACTCTTATAAATAGGCTTACTTTGGGGCCAAGTCCCAAAAGTCACCGAAGTGAGGATAGATCCAAGACCCTTCATGATCCTCTCCTCCAAACATCTCAGAGGATCCAGGAAATAATAGCCCCACGACACTTAAACAAAGTCAGAGCAGAGGGGCAAAGAACAATCTTGGAGGAGAAGCAATTATCGACTGATGGAGTTATTGATCGGTACCCTGAGGTTTGGGACACTCTTAAGTTCCCCAATTTCCAACCATTCACCAAACCTTGGGACCCGTATGTTTCCACCCTGGTTCGAGAATTCTATGAGGCCTATGAAAAGGCCATTCCAAAGAGCAAAAGTAGGATGAAGGTGGTGATCAAACCTCTTGATGCTATGGAGGTTTGAGCTGTGCAAGTCCCAAGAAATGAAATAAAAATAAATGATATCCCTGGATGCACACAAACATCCAAAAATGACTTTGAAGAGATGATAAAGGTCCAAACATTTGATGACATCAAGGCATGGTTGTCCCCTATCATTGATTCCTTCTCCCTCGTAGTTAGAGGTGGGAGCCATTATTGAGATGAAAGAGATGAATATATCGGTGAGGTTTTTGTTTTGCTTTATCAACAGCAACCTGATGCCATCACAAAATGAGTTGATCCTTAGAAATCCCAAAGTGGCATTAGTTGGGAGTATCATGGCTCGCTAAAAGTTGAACCTTGGTGCAATCATCGCCCTAGAGATCCTCACTAGGGAAAAGCAAGTGCAGACCTCATTATCGTTTCCTAGCCTCATTACAACTTTGTGTAAGCAAGACAGAGTTCCTAGAAAAAAAGTTCGATGTGGAGGTTACTCCAACAACATCCACAGACATCCAGAGAATTGAGGCTGAGTTCCAAAGGGACGAGGAGAATCAGGCAAGGAAGAAGCTAGTAGACAAAACATCGGTGGTTGATGTGACGACCTTCGAGTTCGACACTGCAGAGCTGGCCCCAGAGAAAGGTATAATATTTTCCTCTCCCTCATTGCCTTACTCTTACACTCCACTCCCATCAGTTGAGGCACATGCAGAGCCTCAGGCAAAGGAAGACCAATCCCCGATCACTACGACCACTATTTTTTATATTGGATGATTAGCCAAAGTGGATGATATTCGTGCTACTTGAGTTAAGTCTTTTATGGCCAAGTTGATTGAAGTTGCCCTGGCTAAGGCATTGACCCCA
This sequence comes from Solanum aculeatissimum, assembly GCA_038996855.1. Classification (NCBI taxonomy): domain Eukaryota; kingdom Viridiplantae; phylum Streptophyta; class Magnoliopsida; order Solanales; family Solanaceae; genus Solanum; species Solanum aculeatissimum. The sequence goes on from JBCEWC010015613.1 coordinate 2,280, forward strand.
CACATTGAGGTTGTAACCAAGCAACGACAGTTGATAGAGGAACCAAAAACTGAGGATGGATAGGATCAAGGTGAAGATTGAGGATCAAAGAAAAGTATTGCCCATATTGAAGGAGAGAGTGACAGTTGTAGAGAAGAAAGGTGGTGGTAGTGAAGGCACGTTGGCCTTAAAAGCTGACATTAACTCCTTCGAGAAAGAGATAGCATCTCTAAAGTCCACGAACTTGAGAGTTATTTTTGGGATGGATTAGAAGTGCAATCTAGAGTTGACATAAATATAGCTCTCAATGATATGATGAATTTGGATGTCCCAAGTGAGAGCGATGAGGAAATTAATATTGTAGGAACCCGAAAACCGATGAAGAAGCATTGGAAATTGATGCTAGCCAAGAGGAGCATGAAGAGTTGGCATAGGTAGAAGGCCAAATCATGGACACAGTGAAGAAGACATCTCTCATAGACATGTCCATGATAGGCACATCCAGTGTACATGACCCCGAGCCAGAGGGGATATTGATTGATCTAGAGAGTTCACCCCAGGATGAGGGTATTAATACCCCATTGACCATTTTTAGCTCTACCACCACTGCCATAGCAGGACTAGTTTGGACTAGGGGGATTCCTTTTATGCTTAATTATTGTTGTTCTTTGCTTATTGAGGACAATGTTTTTTATTTAGGAGGGATGAGCATTTGGATGCCCTATTTTAACTGATGACTTGTTTGATGAGATAATTCTTCAATTTAAATTTTTGTTGATGGTTTCTTGAGACAATTTTACATTTTGGTTTGTAAATAATTTTAATTGGGTTGTAATAGATTAATTATTATTTTTTATTTTCTTTTTTTTAGTTGAATGGATGAATGATTGCAAATGATGTCCTTTATTGGAAAACCCCATGCATATGTCTAGTCCTTATCCATTCGAGTATTGATAATCCATATCTTTGATTTGGATGGTGCTATGGACGAGAAGCATGTACTAACTCACCAATTAGTCTTTGTCTTGATAAATCAATCCATGAATGGATTTGATGCATCTCGTATTCACTATGTGAGTGATTGAGCTTGGATATGCGATGATCAAAAGTTATGAGTGTGTTGCCATTATTTGAATACATATCTATTTTGCCATTGTGAGAATTAGAAATTTTGTTGAAGGCATGTTTTGCATCATCTAGAACTTGCCCGGTTTGTTTTGAAGAGTGATTTTGTTGATTCTATATTAGAAAAGGGCCTTAAGCCTTCTTTGGTTCCCTTAGTCCACTTTGACCATATTGACCTCCATTGACAATGAATTGATTCCTTAGTGAAACCCTTTTGAGGCTTAATACTTTCTTTGGCAATCGTGAAACCTTGATTCGTATTTGTGAAAGACAATTCCTTTTTGTTCCTTACCAATCCCTCCTTGAGCTTAAAAAGAGCAAAGTGATGGCCAAAAGCCAAAGTTGGGGGTTTGGAGGAAAGAGGGAGTGTCTTCCACAAAAGAGCCAAGGAAAGAAATAGAAAAGGAAAGAAAGGTGAGGAGTCCTTGAAATGATGAAAATAAGAAAAATGTTTGAAAAAGCTAAAAATGTGAACTGAAAAGAATTACTTGGAAAAGAAGGACCCTCCAAAATTTATAATAAAATAGTGCAAAAAGGGGAGATGCCTAGGATGAAAAGATCAAAAGAAAAAGAGGTGTCAATATAAGAGAAAGAGAAATGAGGAAAAAAGATTCTGTGAGCATGAATAGAATGTGGAGAGTTCAAGAAGGGATAAGCCACTATTGTCCATATGTTATCCTACCCAACCTTAACCCTATATTATAACCTAAACAAAGTCCTGAGGGATCTTAGTCTGAAAGAAAATCAAATAAACTTCAATTGAAAATAAGGGAAATCCTATGGTTAAAGCTTACATGTTATTTGTCACTTGGGAAAGTGAGTGCTGAAGAGATCCTTTGAAAATCATGTTATGTTCTTGTCTGTACAGGATATTCTTTGGTGTGAGGGAAAATGGTGATGTTTTTAAGTAGTGACCAGCAACTACATGAACAACTATGAGCGTAGCCATATTTTGATTATTCCTTAGTCACCTCTTGAGGCTTCAAAATCATGTAAGTGGTTTTTGGAAGTTCGAGAGTGAATGACAAAGGTGAAATTATATGTGTTTCCCCCTGTGGCTCTGTGTGCAAGCTATAAAATAGATTGATTGATGTTTGAGGGCAAGCAAAGGCTTAAGTTGGGGGTGTTGATAAGTCCATATCTCAGACTCATTTTAGGCCTAGAATGTAAAGAAATATTATCCTCAATGTGCTATTTTGTTCCAATTACTAACTAATGTACATGTGTTGTATCAGGAATGGAGCTAAAAGTGCACAAGATGACAACACTCAACAAGACTTGAAAAGGGAGCAAAAGTTCAAAAAAGGCGAACAAAAGCGGAGCCACTAACCTAGTCGGTGCATCGCCAACTGCTTAGTGAGACCGCCTAATAATCCAACAACCAAGTCTCAAGATATTTCCATAAGTAAAGTCTAAATCGACATCGCCAAACCAAGTTGGCGTATCGCCAACTTGCCATGGAGACCACCTAATGTTACAAAACTCAAGACCCCAAACTTATGATAGAAGGGCGATCAATAAGGGAATTTGGCGTATTGCCGAACATGATTTGTGAAGAAAATAATCATCACCCAATATTACAGAGATACAAGCTTATAATGGACTACACAGGAAAATGGTCAAGTGCACATTCGACGCATCGCTAAAGTGCTCAACAATTATCGGCCTTGACCGTCGAGTTATAGTTTGATGCATAAAATTTCATAATTTTGCATAGACTATTTAAGCAATTTTGAAAAAGGATATTGTACAGATTATTCTCTTCAGAATTACAGATAGAGAGAGAGTGAGATTAGGGTACTTAGAATATTCTTGCTCAATAGTACAAGGGAGAGGGTTTCAAGCTTGTGAAGGCACAAATTTGTAGAGATTAGTTTGTTGAAATAAACTTCTCTCTTTTAATCATTGTTACCCATGTACTCAACTACAAATATTGGTATTGAATCTTTAATTTCTAGCATGAGTGGCTAAAACCCCATGTTGGGGGTGTGCAATTGATATGGGTATTTGATTTCTATTATTGGGTATTTGTTAGTTTGACTATATTGTTGTTAATTTGAGTGAATTTATGTTCATTGCTTAGTTTTACTTATCATCTCAAGGTTGAAAACTTGGAGTTTACTTCAGATCTCTAATTATTACTTTAATTTGAGTAGTCAGAGTGTGGAATGGATTTATTCGTTGGAAATCTTTTGGGGTTTCAATTGAATGTCATACCCATAGGTTCAATGGCTAAGGTATGATGTGGTTTGGTATGATTTCTTAGGCCAGGCGTGTCCTAGAATGATCCACATATGTTATCATAATTGAATCATGCGAAACACCTTTATGTCATAATTGAACTTAGGTTTACCAGCATCCTAGCCTATTCACTCGTCTTTAACTCAATTAGTCAAATGTTTAGACTCAGCTTAGTAGATCTAGTCCCATATTTGCACATCCTTAACATTTTTCTATATTTGTTGTTTCGTTTGCTAAATTAGTTGTTGATTGTTGAATCTCAATATTTAATTATTGTAACCCCCCATTTGAACATATAATTACCTAATTCAATGAAAGACTTCACCGTTTGAACAAGTATTTCTGGTGGAATTCGACCCCGACTCTAATGTTGCGTAATATGCTGATGACGACCTTCATTGCTATTTTTGAGTGGTAGGATTGAGCGTGCATTAGTATGCGTGGAAAGCTTTCAAAAGCTCAAGTATTTATTGATTGTAGCACCTATTATTACTTTGCCTAAGCAGGGAGTACCTTTTGTGGTTTATTATGATGCTTTTAGTGTGGGTTTGGATGAAGTCTTGATGCAAAAGGGGAAAGTGATAGCATATGCTTCTAGACAGCTAAAGGTATAAGATAGAAACTACCCTACCCATGATTTAGAGTTGGCTACGGTGGTGTTTGTATTGAAATTATGGTAACATTACCTTTATGGGGTGGATTGTGAGATCTTTATCGATCACCAAAGCCTCAAATACATCTTTACTTAGCCTAATTTGAACATAAGATAACGTAGGTGGTTAGAGTTTCTAAAAGACTATGACATCTCTATTCTATATCACCCGGGAAAGACAAATATGGTGGCATATGGTTTGAGCCGAAAGGTCTCTAGTATAGGGCATTTGGCATTTTACGGGGCTGAGGAGAGGCCCTTGGCCTTGGAGGTTCAATCACTTACTAGATTGATGGTTCGGTTGGATATCTCTCCTCCTCAAAGTATTTTGGCCTTTGTAGAGGCTAGATCTTCATTGCTTGATCAGATAAGTGCTCACCAGTTTGAGGATGCTAGGTTATGCTTGATTCATAATAAAGTGTTGAGGGGAGAAGCCAAGGCGACTATTATTGATTCTTAGGGTGTTTTGAAGATAAATGGTAGAGTTTGTGTGCCTAAGTTAGGGTGTTGGTTGAGATTGATATTAGAGGAGGTCCATTGTGCTAGATATTCCATCCATCTTGGTGTGACAAAGATGAACCATGATTATAAACAACATTATTGGTGGTTCGGGATGAGAAGAGACATAGCTGAGTTCGTGGCAGAGTGTTTGAATTGCCAACAAGTTAAGTATGAGCACCAAAGGCCTGGTGGATCGATGTAGAGGATGCCCATTCTCGAGTGGAAATGGGAGTGAGTGACTATGGATTTTGTTATAGGTTTGCCCATGGCCTTGGGAAAGTTCGATTCAGTTTGGGTGGTTGTTGATCATTCGACCAAGTCGGCTCACTTTCTATCGATGAAGACTAGCTACAGTATGGAGTAGTTGGCTAGGTTATATACTTGAGATATTGTTGGATTGCACGGAGTACCATTGTCTATAGTATCAGATAGAGGATTTATGTTCACCTCTTATTTTTGTAAGGCTCTACAACGTGGTTGGGTATTCGATTGGATTTGAGTTCAGCTTTCCACCTCCAAACTGATGGATAGTCCGAGCACACTATTCAAGTGTTGTAGGATATGCTTTGGGATTGTGTAATAGATTTTAGAGACCGATGGGATCAATAGCTGCCTTTGGCGGAGGTTGCTTATAACAACAATTATCATTCCAACATTTAGATGGCACCATTTGAGGTCTTGTATTGTCAGAGGTGTAGATCGTCCATCAGATGGTTTGAATTGGGTTCGATAGATGTGTTGAGTGTGGATCTACCCAGATATGTCATGGATTGGGTCTGATTGATACGGAGTAGACTATTGACAGCTTAGAGCCGCCACAAGAGTTATGGTGATGGAGGACTAGGTCTTTTGAGTTCTTTGTTGGGGACAACGTTTGGCTGAAGATTTTACCCATGAAGTGTAATGAGATTTATAAATAAGGGCAAGCTCAGTCATAATTTTATTTGCTCATTTGATATTTTAAGAAGAGTTAGTGAAGTTGCATATGAGTTGGCATTGCCATCGAGATTATCATCGATTCATCTAATATTTCATGTCTCCACGCTCCGCCGATACATTCCAAATAAGTCATATGTGATCTCTTATGATTCAATTGAGTTCGATCTAGATTTATAATATTAGGAGGAACTAGTAACTATATTGGACAGACAGGTCAAAAGGTTAAGAAGCAAGGACGTACCTTCAGTGAAGGTTCAGTAGCAGCACCGTTCAGTTGAAGAGGCTACTTGAGAGTTGGAGTCAGATATGTGGGCCAAATATCCTAGCCATTTTGAGGCTTCAGGTACATTTCTTTCTCTTATGTTTGAGGACAAACATTATTTTTAGTGGTAAATGATGTAATGACCTGTCTGGTCATTTTTGAGTCTTTTTGTGAAAATTACTATTTTTCCCTTGCGTAAGCTGCTTTGGAAGTATCTTGGACTATTTGTATTGTTAGAATTGAGATCTTGTGTTTTAAAAGTCCAAAATATGAGTTTTGTCATTTTTGGAAGCTTAAGTTGTTAAAAAGTGAGTTTTTGTACCATAATGAGTTTGGAGTATTAGATTCGAGATTCGTCGATTCCATTAACTCCAAAACATCAAAACTAGTCTAGGAGAAGTTACAAAACTAAATTCGGAGTTAAAATAAAGATTTTAGACGCAAAATTTAACTTTGATCAACATTTAGAGTTTGAAAACTTGAATCGAAATTTCAAAAGTTTCAGTAGTTCCGGATGGTTAAACTAACACTAGAAATAGCCTTGCCGTAATATTTGAAATTACTGAGGGCAGTTTTTGAGTCCTAAGCTAGTTTATTGGTGTTTATTGGTAATTGTATCGAGGAGACCTCAAAATTGAATTATGATAGTTCCGTTGAGTCCGGATCACCATTTTTGGTATGGATACATGTTTGATTTGTGAAATGTAGACTCTGAATGGACCCTGGGGGTCCGTTCTAAGTTTGGAAACATAGCTGATTTCTATTTCTAGTGCAGCCCCAAAAGTGCTCCGCGTCCCCGCCCTTGTGGGTGTTTATTCTTCGCATTTGTGGGTGCTCCACCCGCGTTCGTGGAGCTCTGTGGTCTTTCCCCTTCAAGTTCGCAGACTCACCCCCGCGTTCGCGGAGCACATTTTCACTTGTATCAATTTTAATTCCGAGAAACACCATTTTTACTCCATTTTCATGATTTCAAGCTTTCTTGGGGCGATTTGGACGAGACTTTTGGTGGAAATCTTTTTTGTATGTAATTCTATTATCATTTTAATTAATTTCCATGACTTTTATCTTGATTTTATTTCATGTTTTTGGATATTTAAAATTGTGAATTTTGTGTCTATGATTTAGAAATTTTAATTGATGATTTCTCCTTCGATTCGAACTCAATTTTTGTGGAATTTTCAACCACGAACTGCTTTTCTTGCTTAGAATTATAATTTCAAGTCAATTTCCAGATTCGAGAACTTTAAATTTTAGCCCTAATTTTGACCATTTTACCCTTAAGTCTAATGTGTGCCAATATAGGTATCAAAATTCACCACTTGATGCATAGTATCTATTTTTTTTATAGCGGTTAACAGTTTCATAGCTCCTTTTGAGACTCGTGGTGATCTAAAGCTTGGTTCGAGTGTTGTTTTGATATTGAGTTAGGTTCGACTAATATTTTTGGACTGAATTCGAGTTATTGAATATGTTTATGTGATAATTGTAAAATTTAGATTGTTCATGAGTAATTGGATCGATATGATGGAATTTTTGGTAAGATGCAATATCGGTTATGCTAGAATTGAAGTAAATTGTGACTTTATTGACGAATTGAGTTTTATTATTGAGATTTAAGATATTTTCGATATTATTGTAATAATATGAGACTTATGGCATCTTTTAAAACGTTTTGTGGTAATTTGATTATACTTGAGATATTTTCGAATAACATGTGTATATTTTGGGACGTGTGAGGTCCAATTTCTTTGATACACTTGACTATTGGTGGAAATATGATGATTTGGGGCATGATGGTGGTTTGTGGTACTAGTTGTGACACTTATTATTATTCTCCATGGCCTTACGATGGTTATCTACCAGTATTCTTATTATGATGTTATTATTTATCTTGATTTGTGCCATTGACATGCATTCATACCATATTGTATTTGTACCACCCTTGACCACGGGCAGGTGACAAGTATTGAGATTCTATACCATATTTTTATAAAATCCGTTGACCCGGACAGGAGGCAAGGGTGAGATGTACCACTTTAGAGATATTGTACCATCTTTTATAAAATTTCTTGACCGTGGACAGGTGGCAAGGCGGAGATTGTACCACTTTTCAAACCCCTTCACTACGGGCGGTGTCAAGGTTGAGATATTGAGACACTTGAGAGATATTGGTATATGGTTCGATGAGACCCCCATGGGTTCTACCTGGTAGATTTAGCTTGGTAGATGTATACATCGGTCCTGCGATGGTTGTGATTCCACCCCATGCATTGCATTTGTAAATTACATTTGCATTGCATCAGTGGTTATTATTGTTATTTTAGCTTATCCTTATGTATATGTTTACTAGCACTAACCCTTTCAATGCAGGTGATTGGATTCTCTGTTATTACATACTTGTTCCATTTCTCTTACCCAGTCGGTTGTACCTATTGGGTATATTTTGGTGTACTTACCCCTACTTTGTTTCCTCCTTACAAATCGAGCACTGGGACCCCACCAGGGTAGTTGATCTCATTCTACCAGAGTTTCTATCCATCTATCCCAGATTTTAGCGGTGAGGCTCAGACTATGAGTTATCGTAGATCTATTGAGGCTTCCTTTGTTATTTTCTTTCCAGACTTTGTATCTTACATTATCAGACAATGTTGTATTTACTTATGCGTACTACTTTAGATGCTTTTGTGCCCATAACCCCAGGTTTTAGGATTCCAATTAAGTGTTGTGATTATTTTGTTTTGATTTTACTTTCCTCTAGTCGTGATTCGATTTTGGGTCGTGATGAAATCCATGAAGTAAAGTAAGTTCTCATCCTCGTAATATAATATACATACGTGATACATGCAGACTTATCAATATCAATCATAATTTATAGCAATCTTTTATCAATAGCAGCCAAATATTATTTAAAATTACTTTTTTTATATTATATTTATCTATATGTAATAGTTCAATTTATAACAACAATATCCAAGATTATTTGATACACTATTTATAAAGTACAATCACCCAACACCAACAATCATACTAGCCACCATTCACAATCATCATCTTCAACCACTATTGTCACAACATCTACTAAACAATCATTATCAACTATCATTACTATATACTGTCATTATTTGTCACGATCCAATATTGGGTGTGATGGCTCTTGCCATTAACCCACCGAGACAAGTCTGTCTAAACAGATAACAACGAAATAATGTGAAAGCTAAAACAATAATACAATCTAAAAGACAATAGAGTAAAGCATAAGGGACATAATCAAATCTAAAATCATCCCAGAACTAGTGTCACATGTACAAGCCTCTATTACAACTGAATCTGAAAGAGATAATACAAATCTCAATAGTCTTTGTGTCTCAAATAGAATAAAATTGATAAAGAACTTTGATAGTCTTGAGAGTAGACGGGATTAACAAGCAACTACCTTTCAATCTGTCATAGGATCGGTTTGCAAGAAGAATAGGAATGTCAACTAGATCCGGACCATAACCTACACACATGTGTAGAAGACAAGGGTGAGTACTAAAAGTACCCAACAAGTAGGGGTGGACATACAGTTCGGTTCTAGCAAATTTCAGTTTGGTTCTTTAGTTTTCAATATAGAAAAAGTGTGCACCATATACGAACCAAAATAATTCTGTTTGGTTCGGTTTTTTTTAAGTCCTGTTTATTCGATATTTTTAAAGCATTTTTTGGTGTGAACTGATGAAAAATAAAATGAGGAAAAAAATCAAAGTATAAGACATTTAGAAACATAAAATCATCTTAAGTGATGATGTGGCTCCATGGAACACTTATTGTGCTTAAAAACTATATTTATCTTTGTTAAGAACTTGCACCTCCAACTATTCATCAAGCAAAAAGACAAATTTCTTTACATGATATAAATCGACAAAAATACATTTCAATTTCTCTTGAAAAATAATATTTCAAGTTAACTATATGAATTATAAATTTATTGCTATTTTGACTTGTTTTATGAATGATTTAATTGCTAATTGATATGTATATATATATATATAAATTAAATTAAAAGCTTGATTCTTCGGTGCACCAAAGTTTCGAGACCCCTACACCAAGCACCGAACCAAAGAATTAAACTTTTGAAAAAAAAACACCGACACCAAACCAAAAAACAGAAACGAAAAAAATCAAATTAGTTTTTTTTCAGTTTGATTTATTAATTTTCTGGTATTTAGCCCAGCCCTACCAACAAGAGGCCCTAAACATAAAAAGAGAATAAAGAACTGAGTACTCCTTCCATCCCAACCACATACCTCCAAAACTATAAAAATTTACACACAAAAAAATCAGAATATACACGATATAGATAAAATACAATCACAGTCTCAATGCATCATGTCTCAACCAATCAATCTCAAGAATATACAAAAATAAATGGAGTCATTCAATATATTACAATTAGTACGGGTTACCACAATTAAACATAGGAAGAAATGTAATGAGATGGAATGCCATGATATGGAAGTCATACGATGCAATGTCAAATAACCATGATACATGTCTGTCCTATGATACACATCCACTTATATAATCAGACCAGAACCCATAGGAACCACACATGGACCATGTATCTATCAGAACCATTTTTCTTCAGCATTTAACTTTCATATCGAGCCAGAACTATTTTTCTTCGACTTTTCTTTTCTTTTTCTACTAGAACAATTTTTCTTTGACTTTTCTTTTCTTTTCTTTTCTTTTTCTAGCAGAACCATTTACTTTCGACTTTTCATCATCAATGGGTCATCAATCAAACATGTCATCACAACATGATAATCATTTTCCTAAGCATGAGCATATCCATGATTTCCTCATAAGTCAAATACTCGATAGTCAAATATTTGATGAGTCGCGAAAACGCTCGTCATTTGACACTTTTCTAGCTAAAAGCTTTGCAAATTCTCAAGCAAATTGTTGAGTTTAATTTTTGTGTAGTTTATTTTGCAGGAAAATCAGGCTAGGCACCTGAAAAAAGCAATATGGAACAAACTGTGCCCCAAACGGGCAGTTTTACGGATCGTTTAATGTTTAACGGGCTGTGGGACTGACCTTTAAACTTAACAGAGAGGGCCAGTGCGGAAAAGAAGCAAAAATGGGCCAAGTGTAACTTCACGAGAGGATAAACGGCCCGTCTACATGTTAACGGGCCGTGGAATGAACCGTTAAACATGACAGAGAGTGGCTGAGGAAGACTGGGAAAATAATTGGATAAGTCAAAGTTCACGAAAGGAGAAACGGCCCGTGTACATTTCAACGGGCCATGTAGTTGATCGTGAAACACAACAGAAGCTAAGCCAAGAGGCTGACATGGAAAATAGGCCAAGGAAATCCAGACGGACCAGTTGACGGGCCGTGTGCAGTTACACGGTCCGTTACGTGTGCCGTTAAATATCACAGTGAGTTGAAGCTGAACGTATGAATCCCGGGAATCTAAGTGTGTCCAGACGGAAGGTGAAACGGATCGTTGAATGTCAGATGGTCCGTTTAGTTGCCATTTCGCGTACCGAAGATCGATTTTCCTATTTGGTTTAGGAGTTGTTTTAAATCATATAAATACACTTTTATTAGGTCGTTTTGTATTATTGAAGACTGCTAGGTATTGATACAAGAGT
>JBCEWC010015614.1:0-13617 GCA_038996855.1 Solanum aculeatissimum
TAGCGAAGATATAAAATTAGTACAAAAATTAAAAGAAATGGTTAAAACCATTCCAGACCTCCAGCTACCACTAGAAAACGATTATTTAATTATAGAAACAGATGGTTGTGATTCAGGATGGGGAGCAATCCTCAAAGCAAGACCTAATAAATATAGTAATAAAAAAGAAGAACAATTGTGCGCCTATAATAGTGGTCAATATAAAGAAAAATGACAAAGAAGTGGTATAGACTTAGAAGTTTTAGAAGTAATTTATGGCCTAAATAGTTTTAGGATCTACATAACAAATAAACCAGAAGTACTAGTTAGAACAGACTGTGAAGCCATAGTAAAATTTTATTAGAAAATAACAGGTAAACATAGTAGTACTAGAAGATGGTTAAATTTTTTAAATGAAACTTCTATCTACAATCTAAAGTTTGAGCATATTAAAGGAATCAATAATAATTTAGCAGATCAATTAAGCAGACTCAAAATAAATACTTGATCTAATACTTTCCTTTTTAGCATGAATGCAGGAAAAGGAAAAGACAAAGTGACAGCAGACTCATCTTCAGACTCGTATTTACAAGCTTTTCTTAAGCAAACACATTTTAAACCTCTAAGTGGTCCGAACGGTCTAAGAAACAAGCTTTTTGATATACTATTTTTTGGAACACAAAGTCTAATAGTTTATCCAGACTCTAATTTAACTTTCAGACAAAACAAAGGATCAGTTACAGACAAACCCCAAAAATATCTTATAGATAATTTGTGGATTGCTTATAATAAGAATCCAAGAGACAATCCTTATTTCATATCTGTTTTAAATGCTTTAACTCATTATTTTACAGAAAGAAATCAGGAAAAGAATTTTAAATTTTACACTGTCACAAGAGGAAAGAAGACAGGCATTTTTCAGACTTGGAACCAAGTTTTAGAAGTTATTACAGATTACCCTATCCCTATTTTCAAGGGTTTTAATGTTTTCCAAGAAGCTTTAGAATTTGCCAGAAAAAACATAGGACCAAATTTCTATATTGTACCAGAACTCAAAGATCCAAACAGCCAAAATATTCCCTATATTATTCCAGAAAATAAAAGGCAAATCAACTTTTGTGATCATTGCGAGATCATGTCTAGAGCCTTCAAAAGACTAAATACCAACAACGATACTTTAACCAAAGAGAATCAAAAATTGCTCAGACAAAACCAAATATTATTAGATCAGATTCATATCCTTCAAGACACTTTAAGACAAACTCAACTTTCTCCCCAAGCTTTGAGTTCTCCATCTCTTAAAATGGATGAGATGGGTATACATTCCCCTCTGAATGTAGAAATATCCACTGCACTGGAAAATAGTGTAGTTAGTCCGGTTCAAACGACAACCGGTAAAGACACATCAAGTCCGTTGATAGCTGACACTTTGCTAATAAGTGTAAGAAGGCTACCAACCAGTTTCAAATTATCTACTCCATCCAAAGACAAGGATATAGGTTCAGGTTCAAGACCAGCCGAAGGTTTTAAAGTAAAAAGAAAAAAGAAAGAACTCAACACTATCAGAAGTATGATTAGTAGTACAGTTAGACAATTTCTTCAAGAAGAAAGAAAAGAAATGGTTAATCCAAGTCCAAATATTCCAATATGTCCAAGTTCCCCAACTCAACTATATGGAGGATAATTTGCTCAGGATCCTAATGAGGAATATGACTCAGGAGCAACATTTGATACTATAGCATTACACAACTTGGATACATAAAAATGCTACAGAAATAATTATCTTCAGCAGACATAGTAACAGACAAAGACAGAGATTAAAGGCTAGATGATTATCCTTACAAAAATGCGTAGATAGAGACATAGATTAAGTTCTACAACAATTTCAACAAAGACGGACAGACGGACAATGACATATACCAAACTCACCAAGGACACTGACACAAGACAGCAACATATACCACTCTTTCCCATATTCAGACAACAATGTGTGCAACATTTTCAACGAAGAAGACTAGCAATATTAATAATTTCAACAAATAGCAACAAAAACAGCGACAGATACCAACTTTTGAAATCATTTCAACCATAACCACATGACGATGGGGCCCAGAAGCGTACCCGACGCGGTTTTTATTGAAAAATGTTCAAATGGAATCTTTTAAGTTTTACATTTTAAATCCATTAGTTCGAAGTTTAAAATACGGGGAAATGTATCTATAAATACCCCCTCTTTTATTTAGAAAAGCAGAGCGAGAACAAACAAAAACAGAAAAGCAAAAAATAGAGTGTAAAAGAAAAAGTTAGCTATCTCAAGCTGTGTGGAATCAACTAGCAATACTATCTATGTAAGCTCTCCTGTAAATTAAGTGTATGCTCAGTTTGTTTACTCCAACTTTTGTAATATCCTTGTTTGTGATCTTGTGATCCTATGTCTAATATCAATATCTATGTTTATTAATTTTCAGTTTTACACATCTTGTTATAATCCTTCATGATACTCGTACTTGTAGATCTATAAAATTAAAAAAAATTAAAAAATTATCTTAAGTAAGGTTGGTTTTATTTACTTAATTGTATAACCTATCAGAATTTCTTTCTAGTAAGGGTTAGTTTCTTAATTATATAACATCCTCAAGGGATTAGCTTGTAAAGTCCTAGGAACAGAATAGACATCTTTAGGCAAGAGGCCTTTAATAGTGTCTAAATCCAGGGTGAAGCTAAAGAAGACGGGTGTTATATCATATATTAAGAAAAAGAGCTGAAAGAAAGATTACTTATAGATTTATACTTTAACAGATAAAAACAACCCGAAAAGGATAATACCTATAGACATACACTAGTACAAGTAGCATTTGACAACATAGTTCCTAAGACGTATGAAAACTTTCGAAGTGTGGCAAAAAAGGAGTAAAGTTAATTATAAGATCAAATTAGTACAGGACAAATACATATTAAGCAAACTTTTTAAAATTTTATATAAGAGAACATCTCAAACCTCTCTCAAACAGACTACCTCTTACCTCTTAGACCAAATATATATATATATATAAGAGAATGTTAGACCCACCTACATGACACTCTCACGTAATCCTTATTTATTTCTTCTTTAAATAATTCAATATTTTAAAAATCAATTAAATAGTCCAACAGAAGTTTAAAGAAATCTCAAAAGGCATTATTTCTAATTAAACGGAACTTTAGCCTGTCACAACCATTCAAAAAAGTCACAACCATTCAAAAAAAGTCACAACCCTTCGAAAAAGTCTCAACCCTTTAAAAAAAGTCATACCCTTCAAAAAAGTCATAACTCTTCAAAAAAGGCATAATTTTTCGAATCATTACTCTTCGCAAAAGTCATAACTCCTTGAAAAAGTTACTCCCTTTCGAAAAAAGTCACAATTCGTAACTTTTTGAAAAAGTCATAACTTTTCAAAAAAGTCACAGCTCCTTGAAAAAGTCACAAACTTTCGAGAAAGTCACAATCATTCAATTAATCTCTATAGAAAAGTCACAACCCTTAGAAAAAGTCACAACTCTTCGAAAAAGTTACAACCCTTTGAAAAAGTCACAATCATTCGAAAAACCACAACTCTTCAAAAAAAGTCATAATTTTTCGAAAAAGTCACAATCCTTCGGAAAAGTCACAACTCTTTGTGAAAGTCACAACCCTTTGTAAAAGTCACAACCATTCAAAAAAGTCACAACTCTTCGAAAAAGTTATAACTCCTTGAAAAAGTCACAAACCTTCAATGTAAAAAACTATCTCCTTCAATATAATATAATTAAATGAATATAAAATGTATACTAAATTGATTTTTAAGTCATGAGTATTATAGTAACCACTTTAGAAAAGTCACAACCTTTCGAAAAAGTCACAACCCTTCGAATAAGTCACTACTCTTCGAAAAGTCACAATCCTTTGAAAAAGTCACAATCCTTTGAAAAAGTCACAACTCTTCAAAAAAAAAAGGTTACAATCCTTCAAAAAAGTCACAACCCTTCGAAAAAATCACAACTCCTCGAAAAAGTCACAACTCCTTGAAAAAGTTACAAACTTTCAAAAAAGTCACATCCTTCGATGTTCAAAATTATCTTCTTTCAATATAATATAATATAATTAAATAAATATAATACAAAATATAAAAAATATACTAAATTAACTTTTAAGTTGGAGTATTATAGTAATTTCACATTCAAGTTTGAGAGTTCAAGCACTATTGAAAAACCAGTTATATCAAGAAATAATGTTATAATCCAAAAATATAATTGAAGATAACTAGGACTTTAGCAATATTAAATTAATAAAAGTTCTTGAGATATATTTATAATGCTAAATTTTTTATACAAAAAGAATTTAATAATTTTATAATATTTTATTAATTTTAATATTAAAATATAAATTTAATTAAATTATCTATTACCGTGCAAAGCGCGAACTAATTAGCTAATATTATATAAAAGAATATGATATGATTTGGTGCGAACCTTTCCCAATTTTTCACCATAGTAAATGGTTTTAAGTGGTGGTGGACAAAATACAAAGTTGGATTGGAAGCGAGTGTGTGGGTGTGGTAGAATCCGCTATCACTCGAGATAGCCTCCCTCTCCTTTTCTCTCATCAGTCTATCTATCATCAAAAATGCCGAATTGAGAGTCGAGAGTCTCAACTCCCCATATTATCTCCAGCCATGGAAGGTTCCATCTTCCCAAATAGGCCAATCTTGCCAATCCAATCAACAAAACCAACACCTTTACCACTAACCCAGCGCCTCAAATTGAATCCCACCACCACTTCCCCTCTCCCACCTCTCAAACAACAGCAACAGCCCCCTTCTACTTCTAATTCTACTTCTTTCCCTCTTGATTCTCTTCTTCAACATCTCCTTCATGTTTCATCTACAAATCCTCCAACAACTGTTAACTCTTCAAGAATTAGCAATACCCATTTGTCTTCTCTTCCTGTTGCTTTGGAAAATGACGACACCCTTCTCGAGAAAATGAGGATTACTGATCCCAAATTGGAATCTTTTGATGGGTTACTTGACTTTCTCCCTCTCAACTGTAAGTTAATGATTGATTCAATTCTTCAACACACTCTTTCTCAGTTGACTGAATTCTTTGATTCGGTCAAATTTGAGTTGCTTGAAGTTGATTTGATGAGCCTTTTGAAAGGCTTAGATGTTTTAGGCAAATGGGATAGAGCTATTTTGTTGTTTGAATGGGCTGTTTTGAACATCCATGTTGAAAATGACAAGCTAGATAGTCAAGTTATTGAATTCATGGTGAAGGTTTTGGGTAGGGAATCCCAGCATATGGTGACGTCAAAACTGTTTGATGTCATTCCTTTTGAAGATTACTCACTCGATGTTCGAGCGTGGACAACTGTTCTACATGCTTATTCTCGTATTGGCAAGTTTGACAAGGCAATAGCATTGTTTCAATATGTGAAAGAGAAGGGTTTATCTGCCACCTTGGTAACTTATAATGTTATGTTAGATGTTTATGGTAAAAAGGGTAGGTCTTGGAACAATATTTTATTACTTTTAGATGAAATGACAAGTAACGGGCTTGAATTTGATGAGTTCACTTGTAGCACGGTTATATCTGCTTGTGGAAGGGAAGGGTTGTTGGAGGAAGCAAAAGAGTTTTTTGATGGATTGAAGAGAAAGGGTTATGTTCCGGGAACAGTTACTTACAATTCTTTACTCCAAGTTTATGGCAAGGCTGGAATTTACTCAGAGGCATTGAGTGTTCTGAAAGAAATGGAGGAGAATAATTGCCCTCCTGATTCGGTGACCTATAATGAGCTTGTGGCAGCTTATGTGAGGGCTGGCTTCCTTGAAGAAGGAGCTGCACTTATAGGCACAATGTCACACAAGGGTGTAATGCCGAATGCTATCACTTATACAACAGTGATAGATGCCTATGGTAAGGCAGGGAAAGAGGACAAGGCCTTGAGCTTTTTCAAGCAAATGAAACAAGCAGGTTGTGTTCCTAATGTCTGCACATATAACGCAATTCTTGGGATGCTGGGAAAAAAATCTCGGGTAGAAGAGATGATGGGCATGATCTCTGATATGAAATCAAATGGATGTGCCCCAAACCGTATTACTTGGAACACAATGCTTGCAATGTGTGGTAATAGGGGAATGCAAAAATATGTAAATCATGTTTTCCATGAGATGAAAAGCTGTGGTTTTGAGCCTGATAGAGACACATTTAATACATTGATTCGTGCTTATGGCAGGTGTGATTCTGATTTTAATGCTGCGAAGATGTACGATGAGATGATCAAAGCAGGATTCACTCCGTGTGTCACAACATACAATGCGCTTCTTAATGCCCTTGCTCGTAGGGGTGATTGGAGAGCAGCTGAATCTGTTTTCTCAGACATGAAAAGTAAAGGCTTTAAGCCCAGTGAAACTACTTACTCTTTGATGCTCCACTGCTATTCCAAGGGAGGGAACGTGAGAGGTGTGGAGAGAATCGCAAAGGAAATTTATGATGGTCATATTTTTCCTAGTTGGATGCTTTTGAGAACCCTCATTCTTGCAAATTTCAAGTGTAGATCTCTCATGGGTATGGAGAGAGCATTTCAGGAATTACAGAAAAATGGATACAGGCCAGATATGGTTATATTTAACTCCATGCTTTCCATATTTGCAAGGAACAAGCTATATGACCGTGCTCACGAGGTGCTGCATTTAATTAGGGAGAATGGTCTGCAGCCAGATCTTGTTACATATAATAGTTTGATGGACATGTATGCTCGAGCCGGTGAATGTTGGAAAGCTGAGGAAATCCTTAATCGACTGCAGAAGAATGGAGGAAAGCCAGACCTTGTGTCATATAACACTGTCATCAAAGCATTCTGCAGACAAGGTCGTATGGAGGAGGCCATAAGAATTTTCTCCCTGATGACAGAAAAAGGAATCCATCCCTGCATTGTTACATATAATACATTTATCGCTGGATTTGCAGCTCGGGGAATGTTCTCTGAGGTAAACGAATTGATCAGTTATATGATCCAGCACGAGTGCAGACCAAATGAGCTAACATACAAGACTATTGTTGATGGTTATTGTAAAGCAAAAAGATATCAAGATGCAATGGATTTTGTGTTGAGTATTAGAGAAAAAGATAACACCTTTGATGAAGAATCTTTGCAGCGATTTGCTTCTCGAGTTAGGGGAAATCTGGAGTCATGACTTTATAAATTGACGTCCAAGTTGATTGAGAGAGAGAGAGGGGGGGAGGGGGGAGTTCCTCCACTTGTTATTTTACTTCTTTAAAATTGTAGATCCCCTTCACATCCTTAGTTTTAACTTGCTCTGTAGAGACTACAGACAGAGCAATGAACGAACGGACTTCAGCGTTTTGACTGTTCCTTAATTGGACCGGCTTTGTGTATCTATCTGAGTTACTGCACTACACCAAGTTCTCAGTACATTTGAATTTGTAAGAAATAAGATTATAAATCGTGAAAATGAATGTTACAGGTTTCGCTTGTACGAATAGTAGTTTGATATGATATATAAGTGTCACTTTATTGCTTCTGGTAGAGCTACTGTGATATGCTTTATTGCTTCTGGTAGAGCTACTTTGATATGCTTTATTGCTTCTGACAGAGTTACTTCTCATCTTATTTACAAGTTTGTTGGCTATAACTGTCATGACCCGAAATTCGAGTATGATGACATACACCTAACTCACTAAGGCGAGTCAACTCAAAACTCTAAACATCTCAACATAATGATAAAGCGGAAGATAAACAGACTAAATAGGATGATAGACATAGGTATCAAAACTACAATATTTTTAGA
Organism: Solanum aculeatissimum; assembly: GCA_038996855.1. Classification (NCBI taxonomy): domain Eukaryota; kingdom Viridiplantae; phylum Streptophyta; class Magnoliopsida; order Solanales; family Solanaceae; genus Solanum; species Solanum aculeatissimum. Next base: position 7,806 of record JBCEWC010015614.1, read on the forward strand.
ACTGGTGTCATATGCGTAAGTCTCTAAATACAGAATACTAAAATGAAATACAAGTATCAATGTCTAGTCCTCGAATAGAATAAAACATAAAGGTAAAAATCTCTGAAAGGTTGCTGAAAGGATAAGCAACTACCTCTCTATAGATCTAAAGCTCGATCCTGTATACCAGAAAGCTAGCAAGGAGGACCGGGTTCACAACCTACAAAAATGTAGCAATGGGGAGAACCAAACAACAGGGTACTTAACAAATGAAAACTAACCTAAATTAAAGCAATGAAGAACACAAGTAACTTCTTAACTCCCAATCACATACCACCGAACTACGAACCTGCATCAAGAAAAGTCCCAGCACAATATATATACATAATAACAACAAATCACGAGGATATAATATAGCCTCATCATATAGCATCATATCTCAGAATATACGATTGATACATAAGTCAAAGGTACAATAGTTGTACAATCTTGAAAGCTAGTCACATAATGATGTCAAATAAGGAGTGATATGAAATAAAGTGAATGCTATGTGATGTCAAATAATCATGATGCATGTCTGTCCTACGATACACATCCGGTGATCATGTCAGAACGGAACCCATGGGGGCCACACATGGACCATGTATCCACCAGAATCATTTTCCTTCGGCATTAACTTTCATATCTAGTGGAATTATTTCCTTTCGACCTTTTCATTTCTTTTCACTAACCGAAACTATTTCCCTTCAGCTTTTCATTTCTTTTTCACTAGCTGGAACCATTTCCCTTCGGTTGTTCATCATCAATGGATCATCAAACAAGCACATAATAATGACACAATAAGCATGTTTATAAAAATAAAGTATGCAAGATGTCCATATGAACCATATATACATATACATCGACAATAGAAACTGAGTATCTCTCAAGAGCACAAGTATTCATAATATAGTTCCATTCTCATCACATTATTAAGATCAACAACGAATAGTGCACAATTTCCACAATAAGGCGCAAGTATAAGAATCCACAACATCCATAACTATTCAAACCAAAAATTCCATAATCAAAGCCTACAATGGTACAACTCTATCCCCAATTTATATCATCAAAATGCTCAAATTCATAAACATAGAAGCACACAAGGTTCAATCATACTTAACAAAATGTTAGAAGTCCACTTGCCTTAGATAAAGTCCCAAATCAAGTCAAATCCTAAGCCTTCCCCTTTCTACAGTACTCCGAATCACCAAAATCTATCAAAATATAACATCACAATCACATAACGAATCTAATGACATTAAAATTAATCAATTCGGAGTAAAAGGGTAAAATGGTCAAAATTCCATGCCAAAAAAGTAGCTAGAATTTGAAAATTAATGCATGAAAATGTTCCCCAAGTAACAAGAAGTTCAATGGTGAAAACCATTTCGAAAATGGAGCTAAGATGAGGGAGGAATCGTCAATTAAAGTTTAGAAATCAAACTTCAAAAAATTCTCAAATTTCACCATTAAAATCTCAAAATTATAAGTTAAAAACACAAATTAATCAATAAAAATCAATGGAATAGGTTAGAAAATAATTACCCAATCAGTTTGCCTTGAAAAACCTTGAAATCCTTCTCTAAAACTAAATTTAGATTGTTAAAATGGTGAAAATTGATTAAAACACATCTTTTAAAACACTACAATGTTCAGGTATCTATTGCTCTCCGCGAACGTGGAAACACATCCGCGAATGCGAAGACATGGGCTCACTAAAGCTCCACGAACGCGGAGGAACCTACCGCGAACGCGGAGGAACCTACCGCGAATGCGGAGGTCTAGGTTGGATAGCTTCACGAATGCATACCCTCTTTCCGCAAACGCGGAGGTCTACTTTATTTGACCTCCGCGAACGTGGTCCTGGAGGCGCGAACACGAGAAGGAAAGATAGATGTACCAAATATTATTCCCACCAGCATTATCTAGCTTTAACAATACATGAACTGAACTTTCAGAATTCGTTCGAAATCTCGTGAACACAAATCAAACATGAAACCCTATCATAAATAACACTCTGGACTTAATGGAACCAAATTCGAATTCAGAATCTGTCGCGCTCCATTTTTCCTCGCAGAAAAGGGAACCTGAACGACGTCGTGGCAAAGACTCTTTTGGAATTTTTAAATTGAAAAGTCGCCACCTAATGATTTTGAGGTGCATTAGGAAACCATTCTAGGACTAATTCTAAACCTAAGGGTCAAAGCTAACCAGAGACTAGGGTAAGAGTTCAGGTTACCTCAAGGAGAAGGTGTTAGGCACCCCTTGAGGTCTGCAAAGGCGGATCCCGACCGTATCTCCTTTCTATGCAGAGATTACAAACAAAGGTACTTTTTTAAAGATTTATCCTAAAATAGCCTAAGTGATAAAATAAAATAGAGTAAACAAGTAGAAAAGTAAATGATAACTAAACTACCCCAAGTATTTAAGGGTGTGGGATCGACCCCAACTCTAGTTGGGCTCTATATTTGGTCAACGACCGCTTTGCACTTCATTTGAGGTGTGCATTTGGGCGTATCAGGGCTCTAGTAACATCTCCATCTCCAGTAGTTGGGGCTTCAATAGTTGCCTTTGTTTTCCTGGGGAGCATTTATCTACACAACATGATATAAAATAAGAAGCCATCAATTAACATTCAAATAATTTTCTTAAAAACATAATTCATTGAGTTGCTAAATCAACATCAACAATTGTTAACATATTTTATGTTACTGAAGCAGTTGTTGAAGTTGAGAAGCAGTAACTTTAGTATTTTTTATATAAAGTTGCAATTATTACTTTAATAGCTATCTCAGCAATTGTTGCACTAGTTTTAGCAGTTATTGTACTAGTTACTGCAGTTGTTGCACTAATATGTGATTAAGTTGTTGCAATAACAACGTATTTTTTATGTACAACAATCCAACCATTAAGAAGCGATTAGAATAATAACAACAGCAAAAATAAAATATACACATATTTATTATTTACAACAGTAAAATATGTATAAAAACAATCCTAACAATATACCATACCAGAGCAACAAGTACGTTGTTAAGTATTTATTAGGACATGCAAAAATGAAATATATATGAAATTCATTCATCCTCTTATTTCTTTAACCTATATCACTATTTTTACTTCAACAAAAACATAAAATCCTAATCCATGCTTTTTTCTTTTTTTTTTTTTAAACTTAAAACAACATTTTCATTTCAAAAACACAAAAATAGATTATTTTTTTTACCATTTACCTTCTAAAATTTCACAGTGACGACGAAGACGACGAAAAAGGTGAATCGAGAAGAAAAAATAAAAAACATAGATTTATTGTGAGTTATCGTTGAGTTGTTGTGGAGTTGTTGTGTCGTTTCTTGAGAGAATTTTTGAAAAGAGAGGTGTATTGAAGAAGTTGAAGCCAAAAGTAAACTGACGGATATAGTTGAAATGCTTTTAACTTTTTCAAAAATTACCGCTTAGTCAGCCTATAGTAAATGACCTTTTACCCTACCTTTTGTGGTATTTTATACTTTTTAAAAGTTTAACAAGTTTTAAAATTACACTTCACCCCCCATTTAACTTAATCTCCTAATTAATAGAAGATTTGATTTGGCCTTGGTCAACATGTCACCTTTTTTAAATTAGAAACTTTTTTGTCACCTCTCTCTCAAATTTCTCAACTTACACCTCATTTACATGTTATGGTTGTGAGCAATCCTCAAAAAGATGTGTTGATGGTTAAACTCTATAATTATGACATATTGATTGTTATTTAATTGGAAACGACGACTACTTGAATTATATGTATATATTGTCTATGTGGCTTTTCTGAATGCAGATTATAGTTTTGGAGATTCAAATGATGTGGTTGGAGTACTGTTCCTTACTCTCTACCTTGTGTATAGGAGTTACTTGTTGAGTACCGTGTTATTTGGTACACTCTTACTTTTACACTTGTGTATTGGTTGTGAGTTTGGTTCTACCTAACGTTTTTTTTCATACTCTGGACCGAGCTTCTGAATTGTTTGAGAGATAGTAGCCTGTCTATTCAGCGGACTCTCAAGGCCCATTTTATTTTGTGTTTGTTCTATTTGAGAACTGACATAATTGAGACTTGTAAATTTCTTTGAATTCTTTACTTGTAATAGAGGTTTGTACATGTGACACCAGTCTTAGGTTGATTTTAAATTTGTGATTCTGCTATTGTATTGTTTACCCCTTTAATAGACTGTTAATCTGCTTTTCTTTCGCTTCATTTTGTTATATCATTATTTAAACTGACTTGTCTTGGTGGATTAAAGTTGTTAATTCACTTTTCTTTCGTTTCATTTTGTTATATCATTATTTAAATTGACTTGTCTTGGTGGGTTAAGGTAAGTCCTATCACACTAGATTCTGCATCGTAACAATATATAGTTTAACTATAAATGAAGTATACATTAACTATTCAATCTCGATCAACACCAAATCACCTTTAAACAATCTCAGATTTTTTATATGAGATCCTTTTGATATTTTCAGTCTTTTTATATATAACACGTTCGAAATGATTCACCTTTGTAGTATATCAAAAATATTTTTTAAAAAAGAAAAAGTAATGTAGAAGAAGACAATGCAGATGAAAAAGGAGGAAAAGCACAGAAGGAAGGAAAAAAAAAAAGTCATTAATAGTAAAATGGAAAGATGAAGAAGATTAGAAGTCATTAATGATGAATTAGGAAGGAAGAACAAGTTCTCGACAATTTTTATAATTTTAAAAAAATTGGCTAAAATTTTGATAGTGGAAATAGTTGCATGTTCATTTCTTATAATTTTTCCCTTTTTAAAAGAAAAAATACACAAATTGAACATATGAAGCAAAGTATTTACCAAATTGGACCCAACTCGATATATTTACTCTGATTGGATCTACGCCCCATATTATTTACTTGACTACCCCGTTGCTAAACTAGGGTTGCTCAAAATCGAATTGAAACTGTTTATCCAAACCAAAAAAAAGTTATTGATTTATCTATAACGAGTTATCGATTTAACAATTTTGATAACGGTTTAATTTTTTTTTATTATTGGGTTGTCGATTCTTAATGATTTTAGATTTTTTTCTTAACGGATTAACTGATAACCCGATAATAAACTAAATAATTATATTTGTATTATTTGATATATAAAGTCCTTAATAGTTTCATACTTTTTAAATTTTTACTATCTCAAACTCTTAGTTACTCTAGAATGTGATAGTGTTTGATTTTGAGCAAAATGCAATTTGTCAACTTATGTGTATGATTCATTTGATTTGTCACCTTGTTTCTAAATGATTTTCAATAAAGAAATTTTTTTGTCAAATCTTAACGGTTAAATAGATAATCGAACCGATAAGGATCAATAACCGATAAACCAATAACTTAATGGTTCTATAACGATTTGGCATATCTACAACCCGACCGATATGCAGCCCTATGCTAAACCACTACTTGTTCATCCGTAATACCATCAAAATATGTATACTCTAATGATATCCAAGAGTAAATAAGTAAACTTTTCACTGGTCCACTACTTCTTGAATAGTTTTTTCATTGAATCATTATTTGTTCACCCTTAATACCATCAGAATATATACACTCTAATAGTATCAAGGAGTTGCTGAGTAATTTTTTCACTCGAGCACTACTTTTTTAATAACACCAAAGTAGATATACTCTTTATGATATCAAACAATTTTATTGAAACACTGCTTCTTCCTTCTTAATACCATCAGTACATATATACTCTCACGATATTACGAAAGTAGTTATAAAATGGAAATATATATATA
>JBCEWC010015615.1:0-13617 GCA_038996855.1 Solanum aculeatissimum
ATCTAACTCGGAGGAACGCTACTCTTGAAATTTGAGGTGATTTCGTGAATATTTGAAGAAGTTGAAAATTTGGGAGTCTTTAGTGTTCTTCATGTGTTCTTGGCATTCTTGAAGAAGAATGACCAAAAAGACTACATTTGATCCAAAAATCTAATTTAAAAGTATTTAAAATTGTTTAAGTAGTTGTGCAAAATCGGAGTTAAAAAATAATGGCATGAATGAACCTTTTCTCAAATGGTAATGGCATAAATGAGTCAAACTTTTAACGGATGGCATAAATGAGTCTTTTCTCAAAGTTTGATGGCATATTTGAGTCTTTTTCCTATTTATAAATTGTCATTAAATTTTGGTCTTTAATAAGTCTTTTTCTTGTAGTGTTTCTAGATTCCACAAAGATTTACCAGTAACTAACTTCAACTATTGCTTGTAGCACTGTAACAGTTAGTGTTTCAATTAATTTTAGAACAATTCATTTGATAAAAGTTTCTTAAGTTTCTAAAGAAATAAATATTTTTTTGATAACGTATTTTTCAATTTGGTTTTAAGTTTTAGGTTCTTGAAGATACATATTTATTTGTAACATTCATGAACCTATTAATAACATTTTTCTTAATGAAAAACTTTTATGTTCAAGAACTTTTATCCTATAAATAATGTTGTTTTTCTTTGAAAAGACATCACTTCAAAAAAAGCAATCAAAAACACTTTCCCTTGAAGACACTTAAGAGACATTAATCAAAAGGTGAAATCACTGATTCAAGAATAGAAGAGCAACATTCTTGAATGCTACTTATTTTGTGGCTTAGTTGAATCCCGAAGATAGAGTTGTTATTTATTCTTTCATTTGCTTGTGGGAGAGACTCCAACTATCTTCAAGAAACGTATTACGTGCCTCTAAGCCAAACAAGTTCTTATTTAAAATTTCTTGTACTATCATCATTCATGTTCTAACAATTTGAAGATAGTTGTCTCTATGGCATCCACATCAATATCTAATAATATTTCATCTTTGCCTAATCCTAATTTTGAAATATTTGATGGCAAAGACTTTCCTAGATGGCGTAGAAAGATGAAATTCCTTTTAGGACGATTGAAGTTGGTATATTTTCTTTAGAAACCTTGTCCTGAGTCCTGAGGTTCCTAATTTTGAGGTAGCAACTGACGAGGCTACTTTGATTAAAGAATAAATTTTCAAGTGGCAAGATGATGATTATTTATGCAAGAATTATATTCTTGGAGGAATGTCTAACAAATATTATGATTAATATTATATCAAGTTCAAATTTGCTAAGAATATTTGGGACAATCTTCAAGCTATCTATTTGGCAGAAGAGGCGAGTTCTAAGAATTTTCTTGTTTCAAATTATATGGAGTTCAAAATGGTTGATGACAAGTCAGTTACTGAACAAGTAAAAGAGCTTCAACTTATAGCTAATAAAATTGCTATATCTGAAATTACTCTTGATGAAAACTTTCATGTTGGTGTTATTGTCTCAAAACTTCCTCCATTTTGAAAAGAGTTTAGAAGTAAACTCTTATACTAGAAGGAAGATTTGACTCTTGAACAACTATTGTAACACTTGCAAATTGAACAAGAGACACGATATCGAAGTAAGACACAATAAGAAATCTGTCTCAAGCCTATGATCAAGTCTCTAACCCAAAAGTGAAGCTCAACCACAATATTTTCACTCCCCTTCACAAACCACATAACACATCTCATATGTGTATATATCAAGTACTCATATTACAAGTGATTCGCAATATTGCAGCACAAGTCAAATATTATTTAATCTCAATATTCCGCATTCAAGTCATAAATGCAAACTCATAACTTACTAAATTCCCACAGCTCATTAATTATACTCAATCAACACAAGTGTTCCGTCATTCACACGATAAGCATAGGAAAATATAATGTTCGAATAGGCTTAACAACGTTTAGAGTTTCACTTGCCTTAACTAGTAGCCGAATCAAGAAATGATCGGAGCTTTTTCCCTAAAATTCGCACCCGAAATGCCACAATCTATCCAAATATAGTATCACAATCACATAACGAAGCTATTGATACTAAAATCGATTAATTCTGGTGAAAAGGACAAAATGATCAAAAATCTCATGCCAAAAAAGTTATTGAAAATCTGAAAATCTTTACATAAAATTGTTCTCCTCGTAATAAGAATTTCAATGGTGAAAGCCAATTAAAAAACGGAGCTAAGATGAGGGTGAATTCACCAATTAAAGTTTAGGAATCAAAGTTCGGAACCCCCCCTCCCCCTTCCTCCCCCAAATTCCACCATTAAAATTCCAAAATTATAAGTCCAAATCACAAATTAATCAATGTAAATCAATTAAATGGGTTAGAAATTAGTTACCCAATCAATTTGCCTTGAAAATTCTCGAAATCCCTCTTTGAAACGAAGTTTGGAATATTAAAAATGGTGAAAATGGGTCAAATATTGTCTTTAAAACTATCCACTCGTTCAGGTCTAAAAAGATCTCCGCAAACATAGAATGGGACCCACGAATGCAGAAGTCAACTAACATTGACTTCTCCGTGAATGCGGCCCTTTATCCACGAACACGGATAAGAGGTTGGGCGAATTTTGTGAATGCGGATCAAACTCCTGCGAATGCGGAGTGTTAGGCCACCCTGACCTCGGTGAATGCAGAGGTTTCTCTGCGAACGCGGAGAAGAAAGGTGACCTGCACCAGAACCAGCAAAACACAACCAAACTCAAAACTCGGTACGGACCCTCGAAATTCATTCGGAGTCCAAAATTCACAAACTAGACATGTATCCATACCAGAAACGACGATCCAAACTCAACGGAATAATCAGAATTCAATTTTGACGCCTCTATGACACAATTACCAATGCAACTCCAATAAACTAGTTTAAAACTTAAAATATCAAAACTACCCTCGAAAACTTCAAAAATTATTTTGAGGCCATTTTTAGCATTAGTTTGGCCATATGAAACTACTGGAATTATTGAAATTTCAATTTGAGCTTCTGAACTCTACATGTTGACCAAAGTCAAACTTTAGCCCCGAAAATAACTAAAAATACAACTTTGGGTTCAAAAACCTCATTTTAACTCTGATTCTTATAGACTAGTTTTGACATTCTGGAGCTAATGGAATCGACGGAATCAAGTTCCGACACTCAAAACAACTCCAAAACTCAAAAATTTTAAACTTAAGCCTTTAAAAATTATTTTTTTCCCGCAAAACTCGAACCTTTCATAAGATTTTTGAAATTCGACTTTTCAACTGAACCGAAAATAACCTGAAGCAACTTTCAGAAAGGGAAAAGTAGTAATTTACCTGAAATTTCCAAAAATGACCTTCAGGGTCATTACAGAGAGTGGCACACCAAGGTACTTGAAAGGCAGAATCTCTTCACAATAGCCAAGTTATTGTATTTAATAATTTTATTTCTTTATCCTACCTTTTTATGATAGTTTTATCGTGTGTCCTACTTTTTTGTAGGTTTATATTTCAAATTATTAATTTGTGATACTATGTAATGACAGAGGACGATACAATTTATTCAAATATTAAGATCGTGCTAGCACTGACAGTGTCATCTATTGGGTGAAAATTATTTTCACCCCTCAACTTTGTTTTAAAAATCAAACTCCCCCTCAATTTTGAATAATAATCAAAATTCCCCCTTTATCCTACTTAACTCTTTAAAATGTCTATTATACCCTTTCATTATCAATTTTATTTTTTACTTTTTGAAAAATTATGATATTTTTATTTTTCTTGATTTCATGTAACAATTTTTTCATAAAAGCATATTTAATTAATTACATAAGCTACAAATGTTTTTATAATGAAGTAAATTAACATTATGATAAAATTAATTCTATTAATAATAATCAAAACTCTAATATTTATTTATACAAGTGAAAATAATAAAGAATAATAACTAAACAAATATATTTTGATGTAGAAAATACAAAATAATTGATTTAATTAAGATCAACTTTAAAACGAGAATGTATTTATTTAGAAATTAAAATATTTTAAACTATAATTTATGTATGTGTGGTCATACTAGGAGTGATAAGATTAGGAATGAGACCATTCGGGAGAAGCTAGAGGTGGCCCCTGTGGCTGATAAGATGAGGGAAGCGAGATTGTGATGGTTTGGACATGTGCAGAGAAGAAGTAACGATACTCCTGTTAGGAGGTGCGAGAGGTTGGATTTAGGAGTTACACGAAGGAGTAGAGGCACACCGAAGAAGTATTGGGGGGAGGTGATCAAACAAGATATGGCGAAACTTGATCTCACCGAGGACATGACCTTAGATAGAAAGGAGTGGAGGTTGCAAATTAGAGTAGCAGGTTAATATGTTAGTAGGATTAGGTTGATGTCTGGACTTGGGGTATAATAGGGTAGTAAGATTAGTCGTCTTTTAATATCCCGAGTTGTCATTATTCGTCATATATATGTTGATTTTTATCGCATTTACACATTATCATATACTTTTCGTTATTAGTTGTTCTTCTTGTTCCCTTTTCTTTTCCTTTCCCTTTTTTCGTATCTAGTTTATTCTGTTTATGGGTTTTTGAGACGAGAGTTCCTAGGAAACAGTCTTTCTACCTCTGAGGTAATGGTAAGGTCTGCGTACATTCTACCCTCCCCAGACTCCACTTGTGGGATTCCAATGGGTACGTTGTTGTTGTTGTTGTTGTATAATTTATGTAATAATCAATTAAAGTCAATCGAAACTTGTTTATTTATATGATTAAGCAGTAAATTAGGTCATTTGTCGCTAAAATATTACAAGTGTTAAGGCTATGCTATTTAACGCCAATATTATTATTTAGGTAATTTATCGATAAAATACTAAAAAGTGTTAAGGAAATGCTATTTTAACGATAATTATTATTCTTATCCTAGGTAGTCAACCAACTCTAAATCTTTTCTTCTAAAGGATATGAGCAACTCTAAATATTACTCAAACTTTATTCATTATAATAAGCAAATTATTAAAGTATTATTTGAAGCATTAACAATAATTAACTTTTACTTACTATACTTTATAACAATAAAAGTTATAAAATTAGTTAAGGGTAACTATTTACGTGCGTGTGAATTCCTAAAAACATATAAAAGAAAATTCCAATCAACAAAAGAAATCCTTACTCGCGCTCTCTTCTTCTTCTTCTTTCTTTTCAACTCCTCTGTTTCCTTTCTTTTGGATAAAATATGCAGACGGATTTTAGTGATCAACAACTCCTTCGGCATCTTCTCAATTTTGTTACTGGTATGCCTGTTCAATGCGACGAAATTCGCATTGTAGACTTGTACGGCAACAAGAAGCCATCTCAGTTATTCGACATGTCTACTACTAATCATCATCATGTCTTCACTCAGTTAAAGAAAAGAAAAGAGAATGGTAAGAACTACAACAGGGCAATTGTTGGCTTAGGCGTGTGGAAAGAAACCAGAAAAAGTAGACGAGTTTACGACAAGAAAGGATCACTGATTGGGTTCAAGAGAACGTTCCACTTTGATGAAAATAATCATGTCTGGTGTATGAAAGAATATCAACTTAGTGATAATATACTAAAGAACTTAAGTGGCAGAATTTGACATGAGGAATTTGTTGTATGTCGCATTGTGAGGAGTGCCAAGTCGGATCACAATGTAGAGAATTTTCTTGCCAGTTCTTCATCACAATGTCAAGGAACTGTGGAATCCTTCGCTCAAGAAAATCAAGATTTGGTAATTCCATCTGAAAAAGAATGCTCTGTTTCTGTGGTTCATCAAGAAACTCACTCTGTTAGTTTACTTGCAAGAGAACCAAATGTGCCTGCTGCAATAGAAGAAGAATGCTCTATTCCTGTGGTTCATCAACAAACTCCCTCTGTTAGTTTACTCGCAAAAGAATCGAATGTGACTGCTGCAAAAAAAGAAAGAAGAATGCTCTGTTCGTCCAGATGATGACACTGCTACTTACCACAAAAAACTTGATGCCTATGCTGCCAGTGTACTCAAAACAATGGCTCCTCACATTCTGGAACCGCAAAAAGATGAGGATGAAATCCCACTTTTCGGGGAAGATTTTGATGTTGGTCCTGCAGATCTGTAGAGTTAGAGTGTAGGACGTGAAGGTGGCTGGTTTGAGAATTGCGTGGGCCATCTTATTTTCTTGAATTCTTTCTTATTCATGTGTATGGTTTCTATCCTAGGAGAATTCAGTTGCACATACACTTACTTGGGTATTTTCGGTTCAGTTTCTTCACAACTTTGATCATTTTGCAGTTAGCTGCACAAAATTTCAACTCTTTTTCTGAGTAAAACTCATGTTTCAGTTGTACAATTTTTTTCAACTCAAACATTGTCCCAAACCCAAAGAGTTACACCACTAAGCTTTCCTCATGACAACACACTGCTTCACAAGTATAAAGGAATAGCACATTGATACCTAACAGAAAAATGTCTATTTCATCTGTTAACATATAACAATTCGCATGTAATTCTAGATTATAAGAACACATTGAATCAAAACACAGCTTTCCTGATAGCACCAAATGAAATAAACACACAAAAAAGTTGGAACTGGAGTTAGTTTAGCTGATATGCACAAGCCTAAATATGGACATCTACATTCTACAAAGATTTACCACTAATTAACTCGAACTATTGCTAATACCACTTGCTTTAAATCACTATAAGACAACTCAATCATAAAACTCCAAAGGGATGAGGGCCATGATGCACACAAAATACCTCATAAATCCTTCTTCCCTGGTATTCCAGCCCATTTTTGTGACTATTCTATTACATAATTACTACTCCCCACCAATACAAGTAGTGAATTTATTATTTCTGTTGGGATTTGAATCATGATCTCCAAAATTTTGCACCAAGTTACATTGATCACTAGAGTGCCCCTCCTAAATTTGTGTTACGCCTTTCGGAAGTTAATTGAACTAATTTTTAAAGTTAAATTAGACTAAATTAATTTGAGATTTTAAATTAAAATTTAGATATTTTAAAATTATAAGAAAAATGTTATTCATTATAACTTTTTTCATATCAATATAATGAAAAATAATGTTAGACAAAGTTTACATAGTTTGACTCTAAAAACGAAAATTATGAAAACTAAAATGAGATGAAAAGAGTATTATTAGTAGTCTACCCACTCTCGTTATAATTTAAAACAACATTTCTACGCTTGAATTACTCTTTTGTGACCTGGAGCGGCTGGGGAAGACAAAGCAGAAAAGCAAATAACTTCTATATGAGAATTAGTCTGGCTTGCGTAAAGACAAGGTTGATATGAGATAGTAATTGCATCATTTTTAACTTTATCGCCTTTTTAATAAAATACTACACGTGTTAAGATAATATTATCTTAACATCAATATTATTATTCTTATCCCACGTACCCATCTTTTCTTCTCAAGGATTCCCATACGTATGTCGATGGCAATTTGATGTTAGATTAAGAAGACAAATTTAGCTTAAAAGTTCAAAAATATTATTCAACACTAATGGATTGAACTTATCCAATTTATTGAAAAAGTTCTATATATATTCTCTATAGAATTATCACCATCACCAAATAATTGATGAGAGAATACTCTCCTGTTGGTAATATGGAGGCAATTATCTAGACAATAGTCACGTTGAACTTATTTAGTAGTAGTATTTTTTTAAAGAGCTAAATATATCCATGTACTATCAATAATAGTGTAAATATATTTTTCATTATATTTTGGGTCTAAATATACCTTTTTGGTTATATTTTAGCATTGATTTACCCTTCTATATAACGGATTGAAACATGGTAGGTCGAGTTCAGGTTAAATTGAAATCGGAATTTCAATATACTACGGTACTCTTGAGTCAAATATGCCCCTTCCGTTATATTTTCTGTCCAAATATATTCTTCTGATTATATTTTTGTATAAATTTACTCTTAATATTAACAAACAACACGTGCCAAGCTTAAAATCAAATGATCACCCACCATTTTTAAATTTTCTATTTCCTAAAAACAAATGTATGCGTTTAACCCAGAACAACTTATGATCGAACTAACAATTGGAAGGGAAGCATTAAGTCAGTCCAAAAATGAAGCTACTTGAGTACAGCCCTTTACTAGCTCTATCTAATATTTCCAGGTCCTTCACTTCATGAACATTAAACAAGAAAATCCACTTGCAACATATTGTTGTCCATTGTATGCCTAATTTCATAAAGTACAACAACAAAAGATAGATAACACAGTGTAGGTGAATCAAAATCAACTTAAATAAGCAATTTTTGGGAAACAATGAAACCTAAAGATCAACAATAAAAACAAAAATCCCCCCGCCACATTTTATACTGCGTATGACATATGTGGCCTGTGGGTCATTTGAAATGGGGTAAACAAACCCAGAAAATTTTATTTCTGCACTATCCTCACTCACTCTCCTCTTCTTCTTCTTTCTTTTCTTTTTTGATAAAATATGGGGATTTATATTGATGAACAACAACTCCTTAGGTATCTTCTCAAATTTGTTACTAGTACGCCTATTCAATTTTAATTTAATTTAATTTTTTTTTTTTTGTGTGTGTGAGGGTGGAGTTGGAGGGGATGGGATAAAAAAAAATGAAAATTTCAATATTTAAAATGTTTTCAAAGATAATTTTTAATTTTTTTTTTGTGTGTGTATGTGCATGGAGTGGACGGCTGGTAAGGCAATTCAAAATCAAACTCAAATTGATTATTCGAATTGAAAAAAAGTTATTAGTTTATCGATAACGGGTTATTGGTTTAGCAGTTTTGGTAATGATTCAAATTTTTTTATTATTGGGTTATCGGTTCTTAACGATTTCAGATTTTTTTAAATAGGTTAACCGATAACCCAGTAATAAACTAAATAGTTATATTTATACTATTTGGTAGATAATATCCTTGAAAATTTTGTAAATTTATTTTTACTGTTCCAAGCTCTCAGTTATTCTACAATGTGACAGCGTTTGCTTTTGAGCAAAATGCAACTTGTAAACTCATGTGTGTGGTTCATTTGGTTTGTTACCTTGTTTCTAAGTATAAAAAAAAATTATGTCAAATCTTAACGGTTAAACCAATAACCAAACTGATAACAATCAATAACCGATAAATAAATATCTTAATGGTTCTATAATGATTTAACATATCTACAAATCAATAACCGATAAATTTCAAAATCGAAATTGAACCGACCGATTTGCAGCCCTAGCAGCTGATGGGTGGGGGTCCAATATGGGGTAGGGGTGGAGTTAAAAATAAATTTTTAAATATTTTGTGGGGCAGGGAGGGGAGGTTGGTGGGGGCGATGAGTTGGGGTGGGGATGTGGTAAGAAGAAAATATTGTGATTGAAGTAAAGTTTTGGAAAATGTTTCTTAAATTTTTGGAAGAAAATAATTGTACTTAAATTTAAGAAAAATAAATTAATTTAAAAAATATTTAAATCAATCAAACTAAAAATTAAAAACTATTTTGGTCCCTACCAAACACAACCTAACTGGACAAAATCCTCTTCCCTTATCATGATCAATAGCCTAGGAGCCACTAATAAGTAATAATATTATGCCCCCACGCCTCAGCATGACATGTTTACCCTCGTAAATGGTAATTAAGCCTATTTCTATGTTACGGGGTCATGCAGTTTCATTCCTTATGTGATTGAGGAAGGGTTTGTGAAGACGAGGTTTGGAGGCGCGTTTCTTGAGAGCTCTACCTTTCTGTGACTTTTTAGGAGGAGGCAACTCGGTTTGAGCTTGAGCTAAGGAGAAACAGGGTTTAGTTTTGATGGGGCCACTGTTAGGTGCCGCTATGATGGCCCCTGCTGCAGCGGTCACAGGCAGTGCCCCTCTGGTATCCCCGAGTAAAAGAATACTTTTGTTGGACAAGGCGGGGACTATACCAGCTTAACTCCACAAGATACACCAAATTTCAGACTCAATCATCTTATTGCAGATATTTTTAATAACAACGAAAAGGATCGTCGTGTAACTATTTCCGCTTTTTGTTCATAGTTTCAAACTTTGGTCTGGACTCTGGAAGCACATGTTGGCTTTGTTTCACGTATAATCTCACTCAAACTTTCTCCATTATAATAGTCAAATTATTAAACTATTATGTGAAGCATTAAAATAATTAAGCAAAATTCCAATAAAAAAATAACACTCTATATATACATAGCAAGGTAGAGTACTAATTTTCTTTCTACAAGATCCTCACTCTCTCTCTTTCTTTCTTTTTTGATAAAATATGGGGATGAATATTGATGAACAACTCCTTAGGTATCTTGTCAGATTTGATACTGGTATGCCTATTCAGAGTAACCGAATTCAACTTGTTGACTTGTATGGCAAAAAGATGCCATCTCAGTTATTCAATACCACTACTACTAATCATTATCATTATGCATGTCTTCACGAAAAAAGCAGGGACGGAACATGGAAACAAATGGGCGGTGGTAGACCAGTTTACAATAAGGAAAGATCAGAGATTGGGTTAAAAAAAGCCTTCCGTTTTGATGAAAAAAACCTGGCCTGGTATATGACAGAATATCACCTTAATGATAAAATACTTGAGGACTTGAGACGACGTGGTCAAATTCGATATGAGGAATTTGTTGTATGTCGCATTAGGAGTAATGTCTATTCGGATCACATTAGAAAGAATTTTCTTGCCAATTGTGTCCCAATTTCTTCATCACAATGTCAAGAAACTGTGAAATCCTTTGCTCAAGAAAATAAAGATTTGGGAGAATCCAGTGCTGCTAATGTAATTCCATCTGATGAGTTAAACAGTATTTTGAATGGGAACATCAACCAAGTTAGTTTACTCCCAAAAGAATCAAATGTGATCCAATCGCCTGCTTCAATAGAAGAAGAATGCTCTGTTCCTGTGGTTCATCAAGAAACTCCCTCTGTTGCAAAAGAAGAAGAAGAATGCTCTGCTCGTCCGGATTATGACATTGCTACTTACCACAAAAAACTTGATGCCTATGGTGCCTCTGTATTGGTAACAATGGTTCCTTACATTCCGGAACTGCAAGAAGATGAGGATGAAATCCCACTTTTCTGCGAAGATTTTTATATTGGTCATACAAATCTGTGAAGTTAAGACTTAAGGGTGTCCCTTCAAGTTTCTCTGATTATGCCCCTTCCTCTCACAATTGAATTCTTTCTTATTCATGTGTATAGCTATCTTAGGAGAATTCGGTTTAGTTTTCTTCAAAACTTTGATTATTTTCATCATTTTTCAGTTAGTTACGTGAAACTCCTAGAGTAAGTTCAAAATCATAATACGGGTTTCGGTTCACAAAATTTATACTTTTTTCCCAAGTATTAACTCAAGTTTAAACACAGTTTCACTTGTACTATTTTTTTCAACTTTAACTTTAAATACTTGTTGTTCAACTCAACAATGCAAAGAAAATTAGAGTTGGCAAATTTGATGGTTTCTGGTCAATGTAAACTAGAATGGAAATGAAGTGTCGTTATTGAGGTGATCAACTGTTGCTGAAACCAAGTCCAGTGATTAATTTAATCCAACATAACAATTAACCAAATCTTAATTCTTAATCTTATCTAGTTGATTAAATTGAAGAATATGAAGAGGTCAGAGCCCAATGCCTGTTATGGCCATTGGTAGGAGATGCTTGTTACTTTGCTGATCAGCCAAGTAGAGCTTTCCTCATGACAACAAGGAATATCACATTGATACCTAAGAGAAAAGCAAAGACAACACAGTGATGTCTATTTCATCTCTTAAATTATAACAAATTGCAGTTTGGCATGTAATTCCAAATTTAACTTCATACTCAAGATTTCAAGAGTAATTGGAATCAAAACACAGCTTTTCTGAAAGCATTAAACACACAAAAAAAGTTGGAACTCGAGCTATGTTAGCTAATATGCAGAAGTCTAAAATATGAACATCTACAAAGATTTACTAGTAATTTACTTCAACTATTGCTAGTAACACTTGTTTAAAGATAATCAACTCAAGTTTTATTTAAAGCTTTTGTGAGCAAGTTTGCCAGTTGCTCTCCTGTCTTCACTTAACTGGTAGAAATCAAGTTTTTCTTAATCTTTTAACGAATAAAATGACAATCAATCTCAATATGTTTAGTTTTTGCATAATACACCTTATTTGAGGCAATGTGAAGAGTAACTTGATTATCACACCAGAGTTTTGCTCGTATCCAATTACAATTTCAATTAAAAGAGGATGCATGTGTTAGCAAAATTATTTAAATATCTCAAAAAGAAATAATTTTATTCATATCTAAATTAGTTTCCTTCCTTCATACCTTGTTAGTCAGTATTAATATGTTATTCAACATATTTCTACCATTAGTTTTAGAGAGAATAATCCAATAATTAAATAGCATTAAATAGATTTCATTATGTAACAAATTTCGCTGTTATTAAACATTTCCAAAATGATTATTCATCATTAGCCTCATTATTCCTCATTTCCATAAATGGTAAGCCCTTTATTGTTAGATACCACTGTTGGAGGCTTTAGCTTTGTGGGTTTGACTTATAAATCTAGTATTCTTCTATAACAATGAGAAGGCAACAATAGATATCTCTTATGCTGAGTTTTCTTTCTTGTCAATTTTTGTTAGTTTCTATGCTCTTTAAGGCTCGTCTGGTGTGATGGATAAGAATAGTTAATCTTGGGATAATTTTTGAGTGATCAATCGCTTATTTAGTTGCAAAGGATGGGATAACTTATCTCAAGATTAACAATTAGTACTAGGATAAGTTATTTCTCCTTGGGGTGGAATAATAATCCAGGATAACTTATCCACGGATAATATATAATAACAAAAGTACTCTCCTTAAACTCTCTTTTATATACCACTTTTACATTCATGTGTATTCACTTTTTAAAAATAATATTTATAATAACATCCACAACCTTAATTAATTATTTTTTATATACTTTTTTACTAAAAATTTTGTTTTATAAATACAATTTTTATTTATGAATTATTATAAGTTGCATTTATTTCTAATACTTATATTTATTTATATTTTTATTTATCTTAAAATATTCATTCTGCTACTAAATTACAGCCTTTTAATTAAATAATTTATTACTCACTTAAAAATTATATTTTATATATCAACTAAAATGTAGATAACTGTCACGCCCCAAAAAAAGATGGAGGCATAATTGGCACTCGATACCGTTATTGGTCGAGTAAGCCACTAAACATGCTAGCTAACTAAACTAGGGGCTAAAAGATCGGCCAGCATAATGTTTGAAAAACTAAATCTGGACCATTTAGGTCATAACCTGGTCAGGGGCGGATCTACGTGGAGCGTGTCGGGTGCTCGAGCACCCATTGACCCCGAAAATATTTTTGTGTATTTATATAGAAAATATGAAGATATTGTATAAATAAAAGGAAAAACACCCAATGAACAAGATGCTCTGTGGGTGCTTTGGTTTGATGGCAAGCTTTCAAAGCATGCGCAAGCTGCCAAACGAGGGTTCGAATCCCACCAGCATTATTTTTTTAAAACCTTAAAATATACCTGCCAGATGCGGGATCGAATCCCACTGGCAACACTAATTTTTTT
>JBCEWC010015616.1:0-12480 GCA_038996855.1 Solanum aculeatissimum
AAATAAATTTTGTAAAATAATTTATTTAAATAAATTTACTAGTACAAAACTACAAATATAAAACATAAAATCAAGAAGAAAAAAAAAGTGTAAAAAAATTTGAGGGATATTTTTGTCTTTTATATATAATTTCATGGTATTAAATGCAAGGTATTAGCTAATACCATCATGTGTAGGGGTGTGCAAAAATCGAACCGACCGATAAATCGAACCGATAAAAACGTTATTGGTTTATTGTTATTGGGTTAGTAGGTTATCGGGTTTTTTATGATTTTGAAAAAAAAAATACTGGGTTATCGGTTCGATATCGGTTTTTACTATTGAGTTATTGAGTAAACTGATAAGCAGTAAGATTATAATAATTTACTATTTTATCCCTCCATAAATATTAAATATTAGTATTTAATAGTAATGGGACACTATCGTAGTGCTTTACCTATTTTAATCTTTACCGTACTTAAGTAATTAGTTACCCACTTTAGTATTTAGTATTTAGTCTTTACTCTTTCGTACTCCATCTATTTTTATTAATGCAAATTCTTATTATCATCCTTATCAGGTAGATCGAAAACTGAACCGTTAAGGACTTAGAATCGATAAACATTATCTTATTGGTTTGTTATTGGTTTAACATATTTTAAAATCGAAATCGATAAACCGAACCGATAATGTTTTACCTAACCAAACCGACCAATGCACACCCCTGATCATATGAGAGGTATTAGTTAATACCATGTATGTGGTATTAACTAATACATGGGTCCAATTTCTACCAAACATTGTATTAACTAATACATTCTCCTAATCCATGGATTATTTCCCCTAATCCCTCCTACCAAACGACTCCTAAGTATCATATTTTCACTACGTGCATATCAGCTGCCATGGGTCATTCTTGTTTTAAAAAAAACAAATGTCCTCTCACGCATATCGAAAATGAAACTCGATCATGATCAGACTATTATTATGTATTTTTTGGTGCATTTGGCACAAGGGTTCGCTGGTCACCTACTACGTACATGATTGTGTGCGAGGATATGAGGAAAGACAAAAAGGAGATCCTATCACCTTGTCCGTAATATTCTTCCAATGTTCAAACAAAATTAAAGATTATTCTCTTATATAAATTTAGTGAATTTTTCTCAATATCATAAACAAATGATCATTCATATTATGATAATTTAAATATTTTATCGGATCATTCAATCGACTAACTATGGATATAAAGGATCTAATGACTCACGCTTACTACTAAGTGAAAAAGGATTTTATATTGAGACTAGTCTTGCTATACATGCTTTGCGCGTGATCAAAGCGTGTACCTCGTTCGATAACAAACATTATAGATAAAAATTAAATTTAATTATAAACTTATAAAAAGATAAATTTTGATAAATTATTTATTTATAAAGGTCTTATATATACAGATTCTATCACCAATTAGAATGCATCGTAAATTAGAATTTTTTTTAGCGTAGAGTATTTTCTTGATTCAAATAAGGAAGAAGTAAAAATCTATCAAATAAGAAAGATTTTTCGCGGCTAGAATTCCTTATTTTCATATATATTTTAAAAATTAATACTATAAATATAATTAAATAATAATTTTTAAAAAATAATTTTATTTAAAGAAAGAGATTTTTAACGAAGGGCAAAAAAAGTTATACTACAAATTATTTTTCATTTGAGGAGATAACAAAACAAAGGAGAAAAAAGACCAAGTACTTTTTTATTTTTTCCAGTTTATTCCGTTTTTTTGTGAATAATAATATAAATATATGGAAAATACATAAACATGTTAATAAAGCTGCCCAAAACCTAAATTTGGTCGAAGCGAAACAACAGTCTTCTCTTCTTCAACAAGTTCTTGTGCTCTCTCAAGTCTTTACTCTCTCACTTTATCCCATGTAAGTGAATCTGAGCAACTCTACATTACACTGCTGTAAACGTATATGTATATTCACAATTAGATTTCTAGGGTTTGTAGGTATCTTAGGTTTGTTCCTTTTTGGTTCCTAGTTTTATACTTGTTCATGGGTATACTCAATTCTTCGTTTATAATGTTATCCCGCTTGGTAGTTCGAGAGATTGTTGGCTCATTTTTGATGGGTCACTCTTTTCTTGAGACGTTTTTGCTTAATTTTAATTGGGTTACTATTTTCATGAGATGTTTTTGCTTAGTTTTTCATGGGTCGCTGTTTTCTTGAGTTGTTTTTGCTCTCTCCATCTAATTTCTATTGCATTATGTGTTAATGTTCTAATTCTCATGTCGACTATTATGATTTTGGGAGTTGTTGAACTGTTTGGGGTGGTTTCGCTGGAGATTTATTATAATTTAAAGGCCCTTTTGATAATTGGATTTATGGCAGTGATTATAACTCTTTTTCAATTAGGGTTTTTTTACGTGTTAGTGTTATAATTCCCATTTTTGCTAGGCTTACTTTCGGTAATTTCTGAACTAGCTCGTTTCTCTGGTCTACTTGTATGAAATTTGTGATTGGGTTTGTTGTGTTGAAGTTCTATCTGGTTTGAATTACTATTGCATTGTGAAAATGCTTTCTAATTGTCATTTATGGTATTGCTGAAACTGGTTTTATGGTGCCTGTATTTTGTACCAGTTTCCTGATGGGTTTTCCTGTATTCTTAAAGGGGTCATTTTGTATGAGGGATAAGGAATAATTTTATCCCACATTTGGTTAGGGGTATTAATTAGTCATGGGATTATTTATTCCACTATTTATACTACAATGATGGGGATAAGAAATCCCATATATACGGTGGAATGACTAAGCCCATGGGATATCTCAATCCATGGGATAACATTGTCTATCCTATTCCCCATACTCAACAACCCTAAGTTCCTAGTCTATATGGTTTCTGATTATTTGGTGAAAGGACACCAGTGAAAGTGGATTAAAGAGTGAGACAACGGTAATCTCTTTTGAGCAGGGTCATAGTGCGCATCTCTTCATACAAGATTCACGGTGGATTTCATTATAATTTTAACTTTTTTCCAGGTCAGTTTGGTTTATGGTTTCTATGCTGAAAATAAACCCAGGTAAGAGTAATAAGGGTGACAGTAATTATATAAAGAGAAGGGATAAGCGAGAGTAGTAGATTACCATTCAGAAAATGTGTGGGTGGAAAAGCTACTTGAATCAAAATCTTCTATTGGACTGACTTGTATCTGATGATTCTGGAGCTATGTATTTGAGAGAATCAGTTCTGCTATAGCAATTTTTCTGGTAAACAAAGCAAGTTTGTGTAACAGTTAGTTTTTCATTATTCAGATTAGGTTAGACTAAATTAATGTTTTAAAAGTTATAGGCAAGGAGAAGTACAAACAAAGAAAGCTTTAGTAGCGAGATAGCTGGAGTCTTGATCTGAGATGCAACTGTTTTACCTTTTGTGTTATAGTTCCTTCTAAGAAAAATGGGCAAATTGTTGTGGCTTTTGATATGCCTATGCCAAACTATATAGTGTTAAGATGCACATGCAGAACGTTTATCAAAAATTAAGAAGAAAAAGAAAATAAGATGCAAAGGCGACCCTGACCAGAGTCAACTATCTTGAGTTAGAGCTATCTTGTTTTTGAATGTTAAGTGGGTTAACAAGTGGGCTTCTGATTACTTGTTCATTTTTTATAGCATGAACTAGAAGAGAGAATAATTTTCATTGGAAGTGAGAAATGGTCCCATGTAATATTTACATTAGGTAGTATG
Source organism: Solanum aculeatissimum (assembly GCA_038996855.1). NCBI lineage: Eukaryota > Viridiplantae > Streptophyta > Magnoliopsida > Solanales > Solanaceae > Solanum > Solanum aculeatissimum. The sequence goes on from JBCEWC010015616.1 coordinate 3,723, forward strand.
CTACAAACATTTGATTGGGAGAAATGGGCACCATGTTCTGCTAAACTGGAAAAGGGACAGGCATTGATTCTCTGATCACGGAGGGTGAATTATGTAAACTTCAAAGACAAATTTTTAATGAATGATGTACTGTTCCAGAAGAGTTGGTAGTAATATCATGATTCCTTTTCCAAGGTTTGATTTTTGTTGTGCTCTCTATTAATGCGCCAATGGGATCTAACTCCTGTTATGTTAAACAGTTAAGGAATTTGATTTGTTATTTGATGAGGATGGTTCACTCCAAGTATCTGCAGATTTTTTTCTAAGACTATCCTTATTTGCTCTCATCCTTGTGAACCCTATGGAATTTCTCAGTTTTAGCTTAAAGCTTCGGAAGAACAACCATTTTCCGGTACATAGTTTAAAAATGAAGTCCTAGTTTTGTTGTTTCTGCTTTAAATGAAGTCCTATTTTTTGCTGCTATTGTATTAAGAAGTTAACTTTGTGAGCCTTTTTGGGTGGCTATGGTTAGCAAAAGTAAGATTAGTTTTAGTTTTGATGGTGCTGACTAAAATTGTTGAGTGATGAGCTTTTTATTTTTTAATGTGGAACCTTTCTTTATATACCTGTGCACTCGCTCCTTGACACTATTATCTATGTTTTGCAGTAAAGAGATTATGGAGGAGCTTGATCTTATCAAACAAGAGACTGTGGAGGAACTTGCTGAAAGCCTTAATCAACATGAGAATGAGGGAGTACCAGAGGACTTACTCCTTGAGGTAAAAGAAGAACCATCACTCCTTGAGGTGAAGCAAGACCAAGAACAGGAACAAGTGCAGGAACAAAAACAAGAACAAGAACAAGAACAAGAACAAGAACAAGAAGATGTTGCTGCTACTGGAGGTGGTGGTGAGAGGTGGCCAGGCTGGCCTGGGGAGAGTGTATTTCGCATTCTGGTCCCTTCACAAAAAGTAGGTAGTCTTATTGGACGCAAAGGAGAGTATATCAAAAAGATTGTTGAAGATTCAAAAGCTCGTATTAAGGTTCTCGATGGTCCTCCAGGGACTCCTGAGAGAGCAGTAAGTCCCACCTATTATACATATTCTTGTAGACAAGATACTTCTCAAATTCCACTGTATTTTCTTCTGTGTTTTTTTGTTGTGTGTGCTGTTATTTGTCTTCCTTCCCATGCCATTCTCTTCCTTTCTTGTGGTTGTCTAGGTATGATACGTCCTGGTGAAATTAACTTTGGATGGATGTGAACCTGTTTAACTAATATTTCCCATTAATACCGCTTGCGTAGTTGGTCACAGTTAGTAAGTATTTATAAGTTGAGTTGTAAAATAGGTGACCACTGTTGGGTTTGAGAGTGAAATGGGGACATTTGGTAATTGATGTAAAATGAAACAAGAAGATTGTAATATCTGTTTCAAGCAATCACTGGATATATGTATTGAGATTGCTGCGATGTTTCTATCCTTTAGTAGCAACTAACATTGAATTTGAGGTCATGAGCCTGCTCGGGAATTTAATGTTGATAAAGAAGTAAACATTGGCAGATTCTCTGGAATGTTTGACCAACATATGGAAGTGCATTTTGTGATCTTAGTCCCAAGTATTGAGAATAATAAAGAGAGAGTTTTATTGTCTGAAAAGGAAAACAATCTGGGACACCCAACATAGAAGTACGGCAGCTGATTTGGCACAGGAATGTTCAAGATTAAAGCATACCATATGCAGCAACTTTCTTCTAGATCCAAAGACCTCCATGATGGACTAGGGTTTCCTAACATGTCCCAGTCTTTTAAAACACCTTTAGCTATGTGCATCTTCTACTAGCAAGAATTTAATGTTAGTCCTTTAAATTTCATAGAGAATGGTCTATACCAGTGAAAAGATAATATTCTCTCTCTTTCTATATATCTATGTGTATAAAATAATGAAAGAAACATACTTTATATGGATGTATATATATCATTAATGGAAGAGAGCACACATTCAACTTCATGATGTGGAAGCTTGTATTGCTGCAGTTAAGCTAAAATCTTTTCTTTTGGGGTTAAATAGTTATTTATTAATTGTATTTTGGTTTGCTGTTATGCTGAAAGGTAATGGTATCTGCCAGAGAGGATCCTGAATCCTCTCTTCCACCTGCTATAGATGGTCTTCTGAGGGTCCATAGACGTGTTGTGGATGGGCTGGAGAATGATTCTTCTCATCCTCCTCCAACTGTAGCTGGAAAGGTCTCAACAAAGCTGCTTGTGCCAGCTTCACAGGCTGGAAGTCTTATTGGAAAACAAGGGACAACCGTCAAGTCCATTCAAGAAGCATCCAGTTGTATTGTTAGAGTACTTGGAACAGGTTCTTGCCTTTGCTTTTTGGATACCTCTGTTATTCAACTTAATAACAAGAATTTTACCATTCTAGCCCATGTACGAAGGACATTGCTTTCGCCTTTCGATTCTTCTTTTTGATCTGAACTCTGATACCAATGTCTTACCACTTTTGCAATCAGTTGTCTTATCTATGTCTACATACACACCATCCTCCCCCAACCCAACTTGTGGGATCATACTAGTTATGTTGTTGTATTTTAAGTTACTAGTGTCTTCTAGCTTCAAAGTGTCAGGAAAGGGGGTGAGGTGGGTTTCTTAGGGAAAGGTTGTCATTTAGTGCAAGCAATGTTTCAACTTGGAATAATTAACATGAACTTTCTAGGGTCTTGCATTGACAGTCATTTTCAACAGGGATCTGAGCTGTGACTATTGACTAGTATTATATGCAATGTTCCTTGAAAATTATGTGTGTTGAGTGTGCTTCTTTGTGTAGCAGAAGTTACTTTAGTATTTCATAGGATAAGCAATCGAGCTGGTAATCATGTAAAGATGAAAATAACAAGAATTGAAGTATTTATTCAAGACAATAATAGCAAGAAATTGAAGTTCTAATGATGCTAGTCTTAACATTTAAAGAAGAGAACTAAAGGTAATAGAAGAATGTTGTCCAAACTGTCCTTTACTGAATTTGTATCTAACTTTTCTTTTTTAGAAGGAATATCTCTTGTCAAACATTATCGATTTCATTCTACTAGAAATAGCATGTTTAATACATCATCGTTTGTTGCACATGAATCGAATCAGGTTTATAAAAATTGTTCTTCTGTAAATACTAAATGTGTGTCCAGATGCTATGTATCTTGTATTAAGTGGTCTACCAAGAGCTTAGATTTTTCGGGTCAAAGTTAGAATTTTCTACCACTAATTAAGCTTCAATTTGATCCAAACTAGTTTGGGTTGACTATATTGATTCTTTTGGCGGCATACTGACCCCCTTTAAATTGTTCACAACAACCAGATAGACACCCCTACCAATCTAGTGACCAACTAGACACCTCTGATCCTCAAAATTGTACTTGATAAACAACCAATCCTAGCAGGATTTATGTGTGAATTGCAAATGTGCTAAAGCAGTTTAAGTGGTCCAATAATTTGGCTACATGATGTATCACAGTGGTATAAATAAAAATTTAAAAGAGTCCCCTCCAATGATATTTAACAAATAACTAAATAAGAAATAGAAAAACATATTCCATGTTCTTCTAAAATCTAACCCATGCCTCAACCCCTTCACCATTCTTTGCTCCTCTTTGCTTTCCCCCATTGATTTCCCCCTCCCTTTCACCTTATGGTTCTACTCCTTCCGTTATGGTACTACTCCTTCCATTCTCTTTCTTCTCTTCATTCTTAATCATCTTCATGCCCCTCTCCCCCTCATAGGTTCTTCTTTTTCCTTCAGGAGTTAAAGGTTTTCATTAGGAATGAAGAGGTTTTGGGGTTGATTTAGTTTTTATGGGTGAAGTGCGTTGGCAAATTAGATAAATTAAAATTTGATTGATTTTTTTTAGATCCTATGACTTTTTTTTGGGTTGAGACTTTCTAGATTCATTGTTAATGGGCAAGCCTAGGTGCACTTAAGTTCCTGCTATGTGCGGTGAATGGAAATTCAAAGATTACAAGGTTTCACACTCCAAATGGTGAAAGACAAACCCATGCCAGCCTGAGGGATGCATGGGACACACCTGTGTCAAGTAGAGGTGTCTATCTGGTCAATGGGTCAGTTAAGGCATCTATCTGGTCTCTGTGGACAACTTAAAGGGTCATCTATGTATTTCACCTTTTTTTTTTAATTTTTTTTTATAATGAAGTAATTCTTTCACTAGAAGGCATCCAGTGGATCCAAAACTTTTACAAAAACATTGACTTTTATGTAAAAGCTAAAGCCAACAAATGCTTAAAGCTGCAGCACATTATTTACATTGGAAGCTAAAGCCAACAAATGCTAAAAGCTGCAGCACATTATTTACGTTGGAACATTTCCTCCAATTATATAAATCTACGTATATATCTTTTGTATCCATTTAGCTTTATTCATGGTTAGTTCATTTATTTAAACATTAAAAGATCTATGTTTTAATACAAAGTAGGGGTTGACTAAACTAGATTCCTAACTCCCAACTTACTTTTAGAGTGACATACATCTAATGAAAAGAAAGGAAAAAATGATTTATCGTAATCAAAGGATAAAATAAAGACCATAAAATTTGAACAACGAGAGTGATTGTCTAAACTAGACTTTTGCTATCTCCACGGGTCTGTAGACACTTCAGAAGACAGAGTCCTCTTAATAAGACATTGCAAATGAAATACTGGGTATCTTTCTCTTCCACTAAAGAATTATTTGCTTGGAAAAGTTAATATTCCATCTCATTCTGTGTCCTGACAGGTTCCCATCTGTATTTCAGCAAGCTAGGCTTCCTGGACTATCCTGGTCATGGACCACCTGATTCCCTTAGGCTGTGAAAGTCTTCCTTAGTTGATGTGTCACTCTACAGTGTAAAAAGAAATGATTGATTATTTGTCTCAGCACCACATTAATAACACCTGTAGCATAGTTGGATTCCCATCTTGATGAGATTTTCTTGAGTTAAAATTGCCTCTTTTGCCAGTAGCCATGAAAAACATGATATACTAGTGCTCCCTGCAATTTTCCTTGAAAATTATGTGTTGAGTGTGCTTCTTTGTGTAGCAGAAGTTACTTCAGTGTTTCATAGAATAAACAATCGAGCCGGTAATCATGTAAGGTTGAAAATAAGAAGAGTTTGAAGTATTTATTCAAAACAATAATAGCAAGAAATTGAAGTTCTATTGATGCTAGTCTTTCAAACATTTAAAGAAGAAAACTAAAGGTAATAGAAGAGTGTTATCCAAACTCTCCTTTACTGAATTTGTATCAAACTTTTTTTTTTCAGAAGGAATTTCTCTTATCAAATATTATCGATTTCATTCTACTAGAAATATCATGTTTAATACATCATAGTTTGTACACATGAATCAAATCAGGTTTATAAAAATTGTTCTTATGTAAATAGTGAATGTGGTGTCCAGATGCTGTATATCTTGTATTAAGCAATAAACCAAGAGCAGAAGTTTAGGAGATTCTTTGGGTTACAGTTAGAATTTGCTACTTCTAATTAAGCCTCGATTTGATCCAAACTAGTTGGGGTTGACTATATTGAATCTTTTGGCAACATAGTAATCCCCTTTAAATTGTTCAGAAAGACGAGATAACACCCTTACTAACCCAGTGACCAACTAGACACCTCTGATCCTCAAAATTGTGCTTGATAAACAACCAACTCTAGGAGGATTTATGTGTGAATTGCAAGTGTGCAGTATTCCGATAATTTGGCTACACAATGTATCTGAAGGGTATAAATGAAAATTTGAAAGAGTTCCCTCCAATGATATTTAGCAAATAAGAAATAAAAAATAAAATTCAAAGAATTGTAAAATTTTACGCTCCAAATGGTGAAAGACAAATATTGCCCATTCCAGCCTGAGGGATGCATGAGACATACCTGAGTCAAGTAGAGGTATCTATCTGGTCTTTGTGGACAACTTATAGGGTCATCTATGTATTCACCATGTATTTATTTTTTTATAATGAAGTAATTCTTTCACTGAAAGGCATCCAGTGGATCCAAAACTTGTATAAAAACATTGACTTTTATTTTAAAGCTAAAGTCATCAAATGCTAAAAGCTGCTTTACATTATTTACATTTGAACATTTCCCCCAACTATATAAATCTAAGTATATTAATCTTTTGTATCCATTTAGCTTTATTCATGGTCAGTTCATTTAAACATTAATAGGTCGATCTTATAATGCAAAGTAGGGGTTGACTAAACTAGATTTCTAACTCCCAAATTACTTTTGCATTGACATACATCTAATGAAAAAATGTGGAAAAATGAGTTATCATAATCAAAGGATAAAATAAAGACCATAAAATTTGAACAATGATTGTTTAAACTAGAGTTTTGCAATCTCCATGGATCTGTAGCCACTTCAGAATATGGAGTCCTCTTAATAAGACGTTGCAAATGAAATACAGGGTATCCCTCTTTTAGAATTGTTTGCTTGGAAAAGTTAATTAAGACAATCTTCTATCTCATTGTGTGTCCTGTCAGGTTCCCATCTCTGTTTCAGCAAGCTAGACTTCCTGGACTTCCCTTGTCATGGACCACTTGATTCCCTTAGGTTATGAAAGTCTTGCTTAGTTGATCTGTCACTCTACAATGTAAAAGAGATGATTGATTGGTTCTGTCTTAGCACCACATAAATGACACCTGTAACATAGTTGGATTCCCCTCGATGAGATATTCTTGAGTTAAGATTGCCTCTTTTGCCAATAGCCATGAAAAACATGACACTTTGTATGGAACTTTGACTTTTTATATCATCTTCTAAGGCCAACATCCAATCTGGTTGTTAGAACAACTGAAAAGTCTGTATGCTGAATTAGTTGAGAATCTGCCTTGAGCATCTCCATTCCACAACATGCTATCCTCATTAGTAGATAGATCGTTGAATTGTTCAAGAGTTTTATTGAACTCTGTTATCATATCTACTTCCCAATCATTGAGTCATCTTTTGAAACTAAGATGCCATGCAAGATCATCCCTTACCTCTCTAGTTGTTGCTTTCTGCTACTGGTTCAACATGTACAATTCAGGTATAGCTATCATATCTATAATCCGGTAGTATTATTGATTCAAAGAAGAAAAGAGGAACTCAAGACTACTACTCAAGCCCCAATACCTTTTTAATAGCTCTATGTCCATGTTCTTTAAAATTTATATGTTGTGTTGTACCTAAATGTTCTACCTCCAAGGTAGGGGTAAGGCTACATACACCCTGCCCTCTGTTCCCCGGCCTCACTTTGTGGGATTTGTTGTTGTTGTTTGTATTGTACCTTTAAGTATGTTTATTTATTATGTGTATTTCTAGCTTTGTTTCAACACCAAGCTTGTTCAAAATGATTTTAATTACTGTCTCCGTTTCAGTTTGTTTGTCTTACTTTCCTTTAGTCCGTTTAAAAAGAATCCCTCTTTCCTTTTTTGAACTTTTTAATTCTAACTTTCCTTGTGGCATGTCTAAGACTGCAAGATTAAAGGACATTTTGGTACATTCCATGTATCTTTAGTCTAAGACCACAAGATTCAAAAGTCTTCTTTACTTTCTTAAACTTCGTGCCAAGTCAAAATCGGACAAACAAATTGAAACAGAGGGAATACAGTTAGGGTTGGATCTGGTGACATGGAAGATATGAAACAAAGAGGAGGTGCGGGTTTTGGAGGAGAAAGGTCTCTCATGATACATTAAAAATCTATGGCTTGTTTGGGAAAGATTAATAAGTGCACCAAATTGGTAAATAATGAGGATTATTAATGTACCATGTAAAAGAATAATGATGATTATATATCTCCACTCAAATATTAGGGACCGTTTTGGGCTTTTCCTCGTGATCTTCAATTTCGGTTATCTAGAATTTGACCATGTACTTGTAAAAGGAGCAAGTATGAAATTCATCTGGTGGTGCTTCAAAAATCATTCACAGCTCTGAAACACTATCTGATAGAAAGTTACCATCATATTGATGTTGTGAAAGATGCAGTTTCAAATATTTTGCTAATGCTAATTTACTACAGTATGTTTATCTCCTGACCTTCCCTAACCCTCCAAACTAATGCTGGAAGAGGATATCAAAACATAAAAGATCAAGGAAGTGAATTACTTAGGGATGCTTGGCATTAAATTCATCCAGATATGCTTCACCAACATTGTCATACTTAAATCTTTGTTTTCGCTTCCTTCTAAATGAAAGAAAGCAAACATTATGTATGAAAACGATAGTGAAGCGTCTGTGAATGATATTGATGCCAAGGGTGTGGTCTTGCTCTGTGGTCATTCTGGTCTAATTTTGGATTTATAGTCAGGGCCTCTTACATCTCATTGCGTGTAGGACTGTTGTTCCACACTTTGGCTCAAGAGCACGTGCTGATCCTCCTAGCTCAAGGAGGCATCTAATCTTTTTGTACTCTAGGTATGTGCACTGTTTGTATGTGTAGGCTTGAGCACACTGAATTAAAATTGACCAAGCTTAGAAGTGTTATAAAAACTTGAACTTAATATTGCCAACTGAATTTGGTTTCATCCTTCTTTGGAAACCTTAAACCTGAGATTAAACTAAAACTTTTCGCATATTGGTTTTAAGGTAAAAACATGAAAATAACACATTAGTGGAAAGCTCCAACATGCAATAAACTAAAAAGTGGAAAATTGACCAAGCTTAGAAGTTTTATAAAAACTTGAACTTAATATTGCCAACTGAATTTGGTTTCATCCTTCTTTGGAAACCTTAAACCTGAGATTAAA
>JBCEWC010015617.1:0-13616 GCA_038996855.1 Solanum aculeatissimum
ATCTCCGGCAATTATCTACCTTAACCCAATTACATGAAACAAAATATCTCATAATAATTCAAGGATAGAATTGGAAATAACCTTATTGTAAAATTTTAAACCAACCACAAGATTAGGTGGCAAATAATGAACCAAACACTGGATAAAAAATAATCCCTGCATTGTTAATCCCTGCATTACTAATCCCTACATTATTAATCCCTACGTTACTAATCCCTATGTTACTAATCCCTGCGTTATTGGTTTTTGTACCAAATGACCCCTAAAAGAGAATACTGAATGAAAGGGTCACATTCAAACAAGGGTTTTATATGATATTCTTGCTCAAAATTTTACTTATTATAAAATAAAAAATAATAATAAAATATATGCTAAATAAAAAAGATTGAATTTTCTTGACTTGAAACAGAAATCTGATATAATTTATTTTATATGAGCTGAATCTACCGTTGAGAATACTCCACCTGAATGCTTAAAAATAATTGAGACAAAAATGGACCAAATATGTACACTAAGGCCACATATATAATGTTTTTCACAGATGAGATGATATAAAAAAAAGTAGAACAAGGAGAAAATGACAGATATCATTTTCGTTTAGTTTGAAATATATGGACATTTATATTAAATTTTGTATAAGTCATAATTTGAAATTCTGAATTTATCGTAGATTGATGTCTATCGGCTAAAATAATGAGCATGGGCATGAAAGGAGCGTTCAAGTACAAGGGTTAGATATAAAGTTTTGCAATTACTTTTATAAGGTTGAAAACATTTAACAGTTCTTTAAAATTTTCAAATAATTTTATCTTGACACTTCAATTATTATTGGTTCTAGTTGAGTACATAAACACATGATCAAATTAGATTAGACACTTTCTATTCATATTTTAGAAATTTTTTTGAGCGTATTTACAAGATATGTTTCATTCTTTGATTACACATTAACATTAATTGAAACATGTATGTAATTATATAATTATCGAGGCCTAATGAATATAACTAAAAAATACGATATATTTAATGTGATTAACGTGTCTATTATAAAGAGCTGTTGAGAATAGGCGCAAAAGCTGGAGTGTCTACGTGAAGGACATGATTTTTCTTGAATAGTGTGAAGTGGGGACCTTATAATTGGTACACACTTTCTTTACATTACTCCAATATTTTTGTTTTTTTGCTCTCAACGACTTGCCTTGTACTCCACATGCATTTCCCCATACACTCCACATTTTCCTCTTCTTGCAAGGAGACAATTTCCAGGATGGCTATTGCTATTATACATATCTTCAAACGCTTAAAAAAATTATGATTTGTAGCAATGTGTTAGGATGGAGAAAGGCGAGCGGGAGGGTAAGTGGGTGGGTGGGGGCACAGAGAGATAAATTATATTTGTATATCTGTTGGATAATTATTTATATGTAATTAGTGCGTATATGGATCAATGATTATATTTGTATAATTATTGGATAATAGTATATATGTATGTGTATCAACGAATAAAATAGTAATTAATAATAAATATAATTTGTATCTGAATATAATTTATATCAATGAATAAATTGAATCAGCACATACAATTTGTATCCCACTACATTTATATTGAAAAGTATTTGTATAATGAATCAACAAATACAATTAGTATCCAAATACATATGTATTCATATTTTGTATCAAGAGGATTTGTATAATTGATACTTATCATTTTGTATTTGTATAAACAGTGGTAAACATTTTTATTTGTATAATTAATTATTACAATTTGTACATGTATTGCGAGAAAGGGGCAGAAAGAGGTGCGTGAGAGAGAGAGGAGAGTGAGATTGCAGAGAGAGAGAGAGGCGAGTGAGAAAAATCTTAAGTATAGCTATAAACTGTAATTATTTCAAACTATAATAATATATTATTACGTAATTTATCTTTAAAATTAAAGCTTTGTTGCGGTGTTGTTGTTGTTTGTTGGGCTGCTGTAGTGTAAAAATAGAAAAATATATAACTAGGCAAACATATGATATGTATTTACATTATACAATTATAGTTTGAAAAAAAAGTACAATTTATAGTTATAGTTAGAGTTTTGTTGCTATTCTCTCTCGCCTCTCTTCCTCTCTCTCGCCTCTCTCCTTTCTCTCTGCAATTTCTTGCCAGATATATAACTACATATGTATATCAGCTAAATATATACAATTATTTTGATAGATATACATAGTCAATTCGACAGATATACATATACAATTCGCCTCTTTGCCCTCTCTTGCTCGACTCTCTCCTCCCTCTCTCGATGTCGCTCGCCTCTCTCCTCCCTCTCCCAATCTCGCTTGCCAGATATACAAATACATATGTACGTTGGTTATACATATACAATTATTTGACTAATATACACATACAATTTGACAAATACATACATATATATATATAATTCACCTCTCTCCTCCCTCTCTCGATCTTGTTCGTCTCTCTCCACCCCTTCAGGTTATATAGCTGAGGTTATATCTTGTAATTATATAAAATATAGTTATTTGACCATATTAAATTTCAAGGCTAAGTTATTTATGAAAATCTCCCTATAAAAACTCCAAGAATTTTACGTTAGGTAATCCTAGATTGATCTTGTATGAATAAGGTAAGAAAAATGATGTCCATTGATTGTAATAAATGTCGCAGGTTCACATATTACTTTTTCAACTTCTCTGTTCCGTTCATTTTGCATGATTAAGGGGTGTTTGGATTTTTTTTTTTTTTTTTGGGTAAGTTATTAAAAGTTAAAGATTGGAACACTCAATTTTTTTTAACTTTTTGTATTATCTAAATATTTTCAAAATTAAAAAGGAGCTTAAAAATTCAAAATTTACTAATAATAAGTCAATCCAAGCACCCATTAAATTAAGTTTCATTAAGCTAGCGTTAGTTGAAACTTGAAAACACAAATTCTTGAAAATGTATTTTACCAGGAAAAAACTGATCAAATATCATGAACAGATAATGTCTTCAATTTTGCTTTTTCTTGAAAATCTATAGTCAAACGTGAGATTAATTTATAATTCTGATTATGGTTCGTCTCAGGAGTCAACAACCTTTCCAATAAAAATTAAGGAGGATACAAGGTCAATGTTGCTTCTACCTACCCCTATTGATTATTCTATTTTCATTCCACCAAAAATGAGATATAAGCATAGTAGTTGCCATGTATTAAGAAGATGCCTTAATTTGAACTCTAAAATCTTACAAGTAGGTAATAGAAAACGACTTTGCCAGGAACAAGAATTCTGCCAATTGCCAACCCTCTTCCTTCATACATCACATTTTCAACCAGCCAGAATATTACCAAACATTGAAACACTTGCATATTCAACGAACAAATAGAGAGAATATCCGTGATGAATACTCATTAAAAATACCATGGTTTCTGTATAGGATATATAGTTCGCTATATGTGGTCCGCTTAACTACCAAATTTGGGGTCAAGCACCGAAGAATACATGGATTAAGCAGAGTTAAAAGTTGAAGAGTATCACGCAGAGCCATCAATTTTTGGACCATACCTCTCAACCCTCTCATCGATCCAAGCCCTCATATCACCTAAAACAATAGTGACAGCATCATCAGGCTCCCCTTGGATCAAAGAATGATACATTCCATCGTAAATCTTGAGGGTCTTGTCCTCACTGCTTGCCTTCTCATACAACAATTGTGAGCCTGTAGGGCATGCAAGACCATCCGAGGTACCATGCGCTGTAAAAAATGGAGCAGTCACCTTGTGGAAATTGTTTTGGACGTATTCACATTGCCTAGCAATCTCCCTCATAGTTCCAACCCTTGGCTTCCCGGTGTATCTCCTGGGATTGCTTGCGATTATTTTCAGTTTCTCAGGGTCCCTGATAGCCTTGCCCACCATCCTGTTGTCTGGCATAGCAGCCCATGTATCGGCAAATCCAAATAGCAGTCCATACATGAATAAATGTACCTACATGTTAAAAAGTAAAGCTCTCATCATTGATATTCCCTTCACCAGATTGACAATTTGATCACTTAACATTTGGGGGGTTGAAGTGCTCCATCTCTTTTGTCCTTTCGCACCAAGATTGATACCTTTCTTACTTAAAAACTACATGACTCATCAAGAGTTCAACTAAATACATAAAGAACAAGTTCAGTATTAACATACTAATAGCCACTACAGCACAAATATCTGCTGTCAATTGAGATTTCACTGGATTTTCACAGATTAGTCTCTCTTAATCAGCAAGTATTTCTTACCAATAACAGGGATTACATATTTAACGTACTATCTCATTTGAATTCAGAATCTAGTTCACTGCCGCCTATGTGTCTGTTCGACCCTTTATAAGTGGATTCGAACCAATGACACAATGATTCTTAGTACTAAATTCTAACTAGCTAAGCTATGTGAACCTCGATCACAAAATTTATTTTGTTTGAACAAATTTAACCTGAAGAGAGTAACAACTCAAGGTCCACGCACAGAGTTTAATAAAATCAAATAACAAAATTTGAAGAGTATGATCAATACAGAAAGCATGGGTGGATCTACCAAACCTCTTCGTTGAAAAATTACACCGTGTATCAAAGGCTTAGCTCAACGCTAGAGGGTTCAAATTCTCTTATACAATTTCCCACTAGCTACAATTTCTAATGTAATCCTACCTCAACCGCTACCAAAGTGGATGAATAAGTCATCAAAGTATGAGACGATATAAAGTGATCGCTGTGATTATTCAGGGAACAAAATATGGTGCGACAGGGCAAAATACCGACAAACAATTAAATAAACAGAGTTCTAACTGAAACGTACCTTAGAAGGCTTCATAGGCTCAGGAATTACGAAAAGCGGAGCGGAGAAGATCAACCCAGTCCAAGTATCCGGCTCCGACTGGAAGTACATGAGCAGAGTAGCTAGCCCACCCATAGATTCCCCGAACAGAAACGCCGGCAAATGCTTGTACTCATCGCTATTCCTCACGCTCTTGAAAAAGTACAAGGAGGTAGCAGCAACCTTCTCCAAGTCTCCAACGTAGCATCGGATTCCATCGGAGCGGCCATGTCCGAACAAATCGGCGGCAAACACAGCATAACCCCAAGTTGCGTAATTGATGCATATCTTCTGAAATAGCCAACCGCTGTCGGATCCATATCCATGGGTCATGAAAACAGTGGCCTTAGGAGACACGTTTGGGTCGAGTGGGAGAAATTTTTGAGTGAAGAGCTTGCCGTTGGGTGTGTCGAAGTAAGATTTGGAATTGCGTACTCCTTGAGAGGCATAGTATTCTTCCTCCGGCATATCGCCCCAGAAGTTAGCTGCGGTTGCCGGTGCATCCGACGCCATTTTTGGAGTAGGTAATGGGCGGGTAATCGGATTTGGTATGAAAATTTGCAGTGTTTGGGTGTCTTTATCTTTAGTGGTTTCACCAACCACTTCTCTTCTGTTTTTCAGGTCAATTTCTATTTTCAATATAATATTGATTTCTGGCCATTCATTTAGTAGGTGAGCCGACAGATATCCTCTTCCAACTTTTTAATTTTATTTTTCGGTAATTCTAAGTAGAGCTAGGTCAGGTAAGAATTCAATTTTTTATATTGTAATACCTTCAATTTTAAAAAGAAAAAAAAGGGTCTAATTTGAATTCGCTCAACTTTCAATTTTTTTTATACACTCAAATGTAAAATATTTAATTTTAAAGTACTAAATTATGTTAAAATAAATACTCCCTCCGTTTATAATTAGATGTCAAAAAAATTTTAATTTGGTTTTCATTTTTACTTGTCAATTTTTAGAATTCAAGATAAGACAAATTGTTTTTGCCTATTCTACCCCTAATTTATTTACCAAATTAGACCCCTAAAGCTTTTTACCCCTAATTTATTTACCTAATTAATAGGGGTAAAATGATAATCTTGTTATATTAATCATTGTTTTCTTAATAGGTGTGTCATGTCAAAACTTGACATCTAATTGTGAACGGAGGGAGTACTTATTAATTATATAAGTAAATATTTAAAAAAATTAAAATTAAATTATACTTATAATTTAAGTCCAAACCAATATGAAACTAAAAAACAAATATCTATTATTATTGTCATTCTTAGTATTTGATTGATTTTTTTGACATTAGTGTTGATTTGATTTTTTATTTGAGTTTTAATAGAATTACTAATATAGAATTTTCACTTAATTATACCATATTTAGAAAAAAAATTGTCATTTATAGTTATACTAGAGAAATTATTCGCGCGATAATAAAAGGAATTAAAATATGCCTAAATAATTAATCTTTGTGTTTTGATGAAGGACCACCGAATAGTTGTTGCACATTGAATTTCAATCTAAGTACATGATAGTAAAAGTGACCAAAATCTTATTTTATTTAATGTAAATGAAATTACTCTGTGAATTTATAATGAGGAAGGGAAGTGATATAAAATAGAATTATTTCACAGGGGATATAACTGAATGCAGACACTATCCTTTCTTTAAAACTCAATAATACATATCTGAATATATCAACTCTTGACAAATGATTGGTCTAATATGTGATGCTATTCCAATTTCATTGTTGTCCACAATTGAATAGAAATATATAAATATAGAGATATATTTTAGTATCTTGTACTTGATGACCATGAATGATAATCAGGATCCAATTACTCCACAAGCAAGATGAGGTCAACCATAACAACAAATGCATATAGACAGATAACACTCATAAACATATCTTAAATAGAATATAAATCAAAGAGATTCATATATAGATAGAAATAATACTCAAAATCACATTACTTCAAACTTCTTGTAAGGCCCTTAAGTGCCACAATTGATTATGATAAATAGTATTGCACTATTTTTCAAGACTACTCTGATTTTGCTAAATTTAGAAGGAAAAAGAGCTTTAGAAAAAAAATTCAGGAATGATTAAATAGAAAATCAAACTAAAATTATAATTAAATTGAGGCTTTAAATTGCCCCTTTTTCTTGTGCTTTCCAATGCTTCTCGACACTCGATTTTCTTCCGAAGGAGAGATAACTCCAACAATTTCAAATAGGAAATCAATTAACATTTGAAAAAGTAAAGTTTAACTTTACTCGTGAAGTTGCGTAAATATAAAATTTCTTTTAAAAAAATATTAAAGGAAAAAATAATTAAAAATTCATGCATTTTATTGCTAATTACAAAGATATAGATTAGTGGTGCTTTATCAAATTAGTGACTTATCTGATCTAATATAAAATCTAAATAATTTTTCCTTTGAATAATGCAATTATTTTTTTCAAAAAATTAGCTCATCCTTTTCCTACATGTAAAAAAGAAAAATTATGAATAAAGAAGCATATATTATGTTACGTTTTTCAATATTTAGAGTTAGTGGTATTTTGTTTAGTAATTACTCCACATAAAGGAATATAAGTTCAAACTATTTATGCCATAGAGTAAAGAATATAATCGAAGAATCATATTGAAGGGAAGGGAAGAAAAATTCAAATTGTCTTAGAGTGATTACTATCCAAATAGTCTCAGATTCAAGCAACATAAATATGAACTGTCAAATAATTTTTAAGATAAAGGTTGTTTATCATACATGGATGCAAAGATAGTTAACACAGAGATAATTGCTACTAAATGTAATTTTAATATTGAGATTCATTTCAGTCGTGTGTTCTTCTCTTCCACACAAATAAAAACTGTTTATTGAAACTGAACAGGATAATATTTTAAGAAAAAATTACACAAATACACGATATTTATAAACTTAATTACTATTAGTCCCCACCATTTAAAAAATTACTAAAATTCCCGTATTTTGTTATTTCGATGATACATGATACACATTTATAAACTATCAGTTAGTTTCATTGATTCCTAAAAAAATTAGACAACCAATTAATTACTGATACGTTTTTTAATGTTTTCAGTATATTAAAACTGATATAATCTAATTTTTAATAACTGATACACACAGATCATCAATAACCCTAAAATTCCCGTTGTATCAATGCATATTTTTATGTATCGACGTTTTCCCAAAAATCAAGGATTTTTAGTAATTTTAGAAAAAGTTAATTTATATTAAAATTAAGCCTATAAAATATAGAATTTCTATAATTTGCCCATATTTTAATATATTAGAAACTCTCCTCTATCCCATATTACAAGAAAATTCTTATGGATCAAGCCCAGGGCAATTGAATTGCCTACAATATAATTACAATCAAATAGAGACTTGAAGAAACATCCAAAATATATTGAAGAAGTGTATACTTTGTTAATAAATAAAAAATATACGTACTATCTATGATCATGCTGTGGAAAATAAAATAAATAATCATGTTGTCCATATAGAGTGCCACATCATCAGGCTTTCAATCCTCTTTTATATATATATATGATATGATAATTCTAAAACATGTATAATTTAGTTTTAATACGTACTTTAGATTTTTTATATATATTTTTTAAATAAGCATAATATATTTTAAAACACTTATAATATATCTATATTACATGCAAAATTATTTTTATACATAATATAATATATCTATATTATATGCATAATTCTTTTTTAACACATGATACAATTATTTTACCAAAATAAATATAATACATTTACAATAAATATATCTTATATATATAATTTACTTTTAATATATAGTACATTGTTACAGATAGTAAATAAATATGGTACACTTATGTAATAAATAAAAGCATACACTCCCTTTGGATAAAAAAGAATAACCTCATTTACTTTTTAATCTGTTTAAAAAAGAATAACCCCTTTCATTTTTTTAGAAACCTTTTAATTTAACTTATCATTTGACATGTTTAAGGTCACATAATTAAAAGATATTTTGATACATTTGACATAACTTAATTTAAAATCATAACATTGGAAAGTCTTTTTTCTTTTCTTAAATTTCGTATCAAATCAAACCAAGTCATTTTTTTAAAATAGAGGGAATAATTTAGTAAATATTTTATAAAAAGAACTCAAAAAACAATCATCCTTACTAGTACTTATATTTATGGACTATAATCTTTATTAGACCATTCAAAATTTTAACTCAAACTTGATAATATGTCAAAAATTATATATACGTCTGTTGACATTTTAAAATCAAATTAACCCAATCCCTTCCAACCCAAATATTTTTTTTTCAATATCAAATTAAGTCAAATCAAATTATTAATCAATTTTTTTATAAATTGACTTAATTTATAATTTTATGTGATTTTCGTTTTGATTTTGTTCCCTAACTTATTTTACCAACTAAATATATAATAAAATAATCTCACATTTATTTCAAAATTGTAACCAACAAAACAACCCGTAAAAAGATTGATAAGATAAGAAAAATACATTTGCCCCTTGACAAAAAATTGAGTTATATATTTAAACCTCAAATTTAGTCTCTTTCAATTTATCTATCTTGTTTTAATTATGTTGGAAGTTTCTTAAACTTAGTGTCTCTGTCATTTTATCTTTTTGGGTATAGAATATTGGGATTGTTAGGAAAGAGGCACGGTAGCAGTGATAGAATACTCAAATTTATTTTTTTTTAAAATTTTAAATTAAAAACAATAAACATGTGTAAATATAATGATAGTAAAGTAGTAAGTAAATCAATCAAGCAGATATAGTACGCAAGAATAAAATCAATGGCAAGAGAAGCTAAATTTACGTGAAAAATCTTTTATGTGAAGAGAAAAAAAATTAAAAGATTAAAATCTCCACTATAATTACCGAGAGTTATAATATTGTTCTCTAAAATTGATCACAAAACAACGAACAACAACACAACACAACAAAATTGCACCAAAACTAGAGTAGAAAAAGAAGTAAAAACACAAAAATGTAGTTATTATTCACGGATGAAAAACAGGAGTTACAAGTCACCAAATCCATCTCTGTCAGTTCCTAATCAAAGATTGTCACGAGAGGAACAAGTTGTCCAAAAATCAGCGCAATCGAACAAGAAACGAAGCATGAATCAAAATTTGAAGTTGACTGCTGTGACTGAAAATTTTTGACGAAAATATTCACCATTATCTTTGTTTGCTAAAAACTCTTTGTGGATTAAAAAATATGATCTAAAAAAGTCTATATATATGTCTCATAGTATTGGGCCTATCGGCAAAAGTAAATTGATCCCAATTGAGCTAAATTTATCCACATAGGAAAGGAAAAAGACTCATAATCTAACAGCGATAAGAGTGTATATGTCGTGAAATGGAATTATATAAACTTGAATTATAAAAGATTATGTTCATTTATTTTCTCATATAATCATACCCCCCCCCCTCCCTCCCTTTTTTTTTTTTTTTGCAACTCATTACTCAATTAGTATTTGTGGAATTAAACATTTTCAACTCTACCAAACGCGCAATGGAATCTAAATTCATTTCTATACAAAATATTGGTAGGTGAGGAATATAATTATGTGATGTGGGTATTTGAAAGAAAAGTATAAACGATCTTAGTTAACATTTATAATTTTCATACGAATAATACACAAAATAAAAGAATACGTGTCCTAGTACAAAGTATTCATTAAAGATGGTAGTCGACATGTCTTTTTCTAAATTGTGCAGTTGGAATATTAAGATTATTAAAATGGTTTTATACACAAGGAAAGTAGGCGAAACGTAAATAATCAAAGTGTCTCCATATTCAATTGAAACAAATTCAACTAGAGAAAAGACGGTTCAAAGCACAAAATATTTTGTGTTCGTACACGATCTAAAGAGGGATAGTATCAAAAAGAATATGATATACGTAGGCAATTTATTTTGAAAAGTGCAAATTACAGAATCAATTTAAATTACACAATAATAATTTTATCATTATTATAAAATTCTTCTTCAAATTGTATTATACCCAAAATAAGGAGTAAAAACGAAGAAGCTATTAAATAGAAAGTACGTGTGTCGTTGAAGCAAAGAATGGAATCAAATTTATACTCCTTCCGTCCATTTTTACTTGTCCTCTATACTAAAAATATGTGTCCAATAATACTTGTTCGCTTTATGAAATAAAAAGATAATTTTACACTTAATTCTTAATTTACCCTTATCATTAATTATAGTCATCTTCCTATTATATTTTTCAAGGGATTGTACGTATATATTCAAAGGGTAATTTGTTAAAATTGGCTATATTATTTACTACTTCTTAATCTCTATGCTAAGTCAATAATAAACAAATATTATTGGTCGGAGGGAGTAAATTCCCGAATGAAACGACCTTGAGGTCCGTTTGTGAAATTCCATCCAAGTTGGGCTCGTATAAGTGTAGCCCAATTTTGCTCCAAGCCACAAGTTATGCCTTAAGAAATTCATACAGTTGAGCTTATGTCTTTGGGCACAAGTTATGCCTAAGGCACACTAAAATAGCAAGCCACATGTTATGGCCTTATATTACATAAATTGTACTTCTTAACGTATATCGTTATAAAACTGAATTTATCCTTTATAAGGACATCAATCATAGCCTATGCCTAACGATTTTTTTGCCATGGGATTTTTTTAAAAAAAATATCAGAGATAGTTTTTTCGCTCTTTTATTTAAAATGTCGAAAGGCAAAAATTAAAGACCAACCCCAAAATTAGACATCCTTGTGAATGGCCCGTTTGGTTATAGTTCTAACTAGAGGATTTTTTAAAAAGAGTAAACATAATAAGCAAAAAATAGCTATAGTTTGTTAAGACTATGATTTATAGCTACATATTATAGGAGAGAGGTGAGCGAGATCGAGAGAGGGAGGAGAGAGTCGAGAGAGGCTAATTATATATGTATAATTGTCAAATTGTATGTGTATATTTGTCAAATAATTATATATGTGTAATTGATATACATATACATTTGTACATCTGGCAAACACGGTTGGGAGAGGGAGGAGAGAGGCGAGCGAGAGAGAATCGAATTGTATATGTATATCTGTCAAATAATTGTATATATGTAACTGATATGCACATGTATTTGTACATCTGGCAAGAGCTTGCAGAGAGAGAGAGAAAAAAAAATCAATAAAACCTTAACTATAACTATAAAGTGTATTTTTTTCTTCAAATTATAGTGGTATAATGTAAATACATATCATATGTTTGTCTAGTTAACTAATTTATATTTCCAACTATAACAATAAGGCCCAAAAGAAGTTTGGCTCTTGAACATAACAGGCCTAAATATTTACCAGATTTATTGGAAAACATCTACTCCCAATGTGTGTAGGTTTCTTTCTAATTTATTTTTTAGTCCAAGTTATACTCTTGAGTTGAATATGAAGTTGGGACATATTAAAAACAGTGATTTACGTGACTAACACTAGTTACGTAGTTGTCTAAAAAGGAGAAACACTAGGTAAGTTGGTGAAATTAGGCTTACTAAATTTTGAATTAGATATATATCCTAGTCCTACTAATCATAATTACCACTTAATTAGCAGCAAATTAACCTCTTCTAATTATTAAAGACTTCTCTTTCAACTGTTTTCCCAAACTGCTTACTCGCTGGACCTAGCTACTCTATTTTACATTAACGTCTATTCTACAAAAAAAAAATAGTACTTTACTGAAATTCAATCATTTTTAATTTTACATCCAAACAATATTTGATATTCGTATTATAGGTTTCATTGTCATTTTGTCCTGTTTGATATATTTTTTATTTTATTAATAAAAATTTAACATATTAAAGCAGTTTCCAAAAAAAATAAAATGAAAAGGACAGTGCATACATCAGGAAGGAATCAAAATAATTGGTCTTCATTTCAATTGATATATAGTTAAACGTGCAGTGACAAATAGGGAAATGAAAGCGGCAGTGAAATCCCCAAGAGGATTTTTTCACTCACCAGGTGAAAAACAGCAGAAATTTCACTCAAAATGATAAAAATTTAATTTAAAATTATGTATATCTTAAATGTAAAAATAATAATTATATGATTGAATAATTCCAATAATATTATTTACAAATAAGTCTCCATATAATGTGATATTTGCAACTCAAGAGTAAGACTAGTTGTTTATCAGGTGATATGATAATACTAAAATATAATTAAACGAGTATATATAGTTTAGTGGGTGTTTGAAAAAAAAAATATTTTTCAAATAAAAAATGATATTTGAAAATTGTAGTTATGTGATAGGTCTTGCACTTGCCAAAAACGTAATTATTTTTTTTAACTAAATTCACCGTGCAAGTATCGTGTTCGATCATGATTCTGATCCTAGCCATTCCAGCTTCTTCACAAATCTTGTCATAGAATATTAGCATTATCCAACATTATGTTTGACCATGAAATAAAGAAAAAACTTTCGGCAATTTATTCTATTGTTTAAACAAATTAATTTATTTTATTTTAAAGCTAACCTTATCACATTTATAGAATCTTCGTCTATTAAAGTGTAATAGTAGTAAACTTTAATCTTCGAGACAACAAAAAATTATGAAAAGAAGATGTCATGCGTGGTAGGTAGGAGTCATTGATTTTACATTGCTTTATTATTTAATAATATAATCATTTAAAAAGTGTTGGTATATTAGCATTTTAATATTAATATTTTTATATATTAATTTGCTTATTTTGTATTAAGTGTGGTGGAAGT
>JBCEWC010015618.1:0-13616 GCA_038996855.1 Solanum aculeatissimum
TGAATTTTAAATAATACCTGATTCGTCGTCCAAGGGGGTTGAAGTTGCTTATTGATCCACTTTGAAGCTAACTCTGAGTCCAATTCAAGTTGTACAGCATGATAACCCAATTATAGACACCATTTTAGCCCAAACAGTGCTGCTTCGAGCTCGGCTACATTGTTAGTGCCACTTCCCATATGGTATGAAAAAGCGAAAATCATATACCCTTCAGCATTTCTACAAACTCCTCCTGCTGCAATGCTGCCTGGGTTTTCTTTGCAGCTGCCATCTGTGTTGAGTTTAACAAGTCCTTTAAATGGAGGGAACCAATAAACCTTGGTGATTTTTACATCATGCCTACTTTTTTCAATCATATCCACCAGATCATTCCAATTTATGGGCCATTGGATATATGGAGAAGCAACAGAAAGAATGCTCCACAAGTCTTTTAGGATGGCAAACTTGACTCTTTTGAAATTAGACTTCTTGCCATCATATTTACTAGTACACCTGTTTTTCCATAATTGCCAGCATACAAAAATAGGGACAGCCAGAAGGATTAACTTATGAGCATCATTTTTCCTTCTACAAGCCCCCCATTTTAAGATTATATGCTTTAGATTAAACACACAACAGTCCACTCTAAAAATAGCCCCAATGAAATTCCAGACTGCCTTTGCAAAGTTCCCAGAAATGAAAATATGATCAATAGTGTCTCTACCAGGTTGGCTACAGCAAAAGCAATTTGTAGGTTGATGCCCAAAAACTACCAGCTTTTCATTTGTAAGCAGTTTGCCTCTTATAGATCTCCACAGATGAAAAGAACATTTAAAAGGAATCAGATTATGCCAGATTGAGGTATCAATAATTGAATTTGTTCTCTTTTCTCTTATGAGACTCCATGCAGAAGAGCAAGAGAATTTGCCATTGGTATTCAAAATCCAAACTGCCTTATCGGGTTTACCTGCAATATAAGTAAAATTATGAGATAAAATATTAGGCATGAGTAAAAGAGGGATTACCTGTACCAGTTTATCCATATCCCATTCACCATTATTAAGGAAATCAGCCACTCTTGCATTATTAAGTCTTGAGATACGAGTAGTATGATGAGCCAGGGGACCAATTCCTAACCAGTTGTCCCACCAAAAGTATGCTGTCCCAGAACTGATCTCCCATTGAATATGTGGTTCCAACTTAGGTCTTTTTTTAATCATTCTATTCCACATTCTAGATTGACCAGTATCCCATTTTTTGACAGTTGGGTTAGCTCTTTGACAATATTTTTCCATCAAGAAATCTCCCCACAAAGATCTTGTAGACCTAAACTTCCACCAATGCTTGCATTGGAGAGAATTAGCAACATCCGCTAATTGCTTAGTTCCAATGCCTCCTTCTTGCACAGGAAAGCTGAGATTTTTCCAAGAATCCCAATGGAATTTCCTCTTATCATTTCTCCAACCCCTGAAGAATCAGACCTTGCACTTGCTTAATAGTAGTACTTGGAGGAATAACAGAAGAAAACAGGTGGATAGGCATAGAGTGTAGCACATGATTAATCAGAACAATCTTCCCTCCATAAGATAACAATTTTGCCTGCCACCCTTTGATCTTGGCAACAATGTTGGAAATAAGCCTAAAAAGGGCCTAGGGATCAACCAAATTACAATTTAACCCTTAAAGAGGCGGAATATTCGCTGTCTTCAGGGTCAAACGGAGGCCCAAGCGGCCCATTCAAGATTTGAAGGTCCATCTAGATGCTCCATCAGACTTTACTTAGTCAAAATTTCAGCCAAAAACCTTGCTAAGCCTCTGCCCAACTTGACGGACCACCAAACGGTCCGTTTGAGGTCTCACGGACCGTGGGGTGGTCTGTGGACCCTAACTTAGTTTTTGGGGTGGGTCCTGTCCACCCCATGCTTTTTGTACCCTTTGAATGAACCCCATATGGACTGTGAAAAGTTTCACGGTCTGTCTCACATACCTTGGGCAATTTCCAGGGCCTATCTCCAATGTCTTCTGAATTTCAGACAGTTATACTCTTTTGGCCATACCTTTCTCATCCAAACTTGGAATTGAGTGAAACCAGTTGCGTTGCAAATATAATTCAAATATATTTTATTTTATATGTATTATCCCACACAGTTCGACCTACATCAAAAGTTATGGGTCTGTGAAGTTCACTATACAAACGGCCTCTCTAGGCCTCAAAATGATCCATTTTGTGTTCGGCCACTTAAACTCCACCCGTGGCTACCAAATTTCAACCACGACCATTATAACACCATAAAAGACCAACCATAAGAGGTTTCAAAAATTTTTGGGTCGTTACAAGGAGAAAAGGGTAAGATGCTCCACTTTTGAGATATTGTACCACCTTTTATACAACCCCTTGACGTGGGTAGGAGGCAAAGGTGAGATGTACAATTTTCAAGCCCTATGACCATGACCAAGTGGCAAGGTTGAGATATTATAATTTCCCTTCACCATGGGAAGGTGACAAGGTTGAGATATTGTGATGCCCCTTGACTATGGATAGGTGGAAAGGTTGAGAGACACTTGGTATATGGCCTGAAGAGACCCCCATGCATTGTATTCACATCTCTCATTGCATTGCACCATTGGTTATTATTACTATCTTATCTTACCCTTATGTATATTTTACTGGTGCACCAACCCTTTTAATACAAGTGATAGTATTCTTCGTTATTACATACTTGTTTGATTTCACTTACCCATTCAGTTGAACCTATGAGATAAATTTTTGTGTACTCACCCTTACTTTATTTCTTCCCTGCTGATCGAGCACAAGGACCCCATTCGGGTAGTTGATCTCATTCTACTAGAGCTTCATTCCATCTATATCAGATCTTAGTAGTAAGGCTCTGACTTCGAGTAATTGTGGATCTTTTTGAGATTTTCTTTGTTGCTTTCTATTTTAGACATTGTATTAGACATTGTCCGACATTGTTGCACTCTTATATGAGACTGTTGTATTTACTCTTTCGTACTACTATAGATGCTTTGGTACTCATGACTCCAGGTTTTGGCATTTCATATTATATGTTATGGTAGTTCTGCTTTAATTTATTTTCTTTAGTCGCTATCCAATTTTGGATCATGTCAAGTTTTGTATCAGAGCTCTAGGTTTGTTGGATCATGAGTCAAGAGTAGGGTGTCTAGTAGAGTCTCGCAGATAGGTATGTGGACTTCCATACCTATCTTTATTTATCTATGGGACACTTGGTATGAAAAACTTTCATATATTGTTTCTATTCATGTATTTCTTCACATCAACTATTTGAAAATATCTAATCTACTCCTTCTATGGAGATGTTGATTACTAGTTCTTGATGATCAGTGAGAGAGCCTGAACTAGCTAATGTGTCTCTCACTCATTGTCGAGGTAGGGCTTATGATAGGGCCAGGGGCTGAGGATATGATAGAGGGGTAGCTCCGCCCAGAAGATTGACCAAATCTGCTTCTCCAGAGTTGATTTATGAGCCAGAGAGGCCTACAGACCATGTTTCACCATCTCCAGCCTCTGATGTTATTCCCTTAATTTAGGATCTACTTTTGAAGGTATTCGCTAGATTTAAAGGAGCATCTCTAGACTCAGCTATTATTGATGCACTGGATTATACAGTGCCATTTGGCCCTTCTATAGCTCTAGCTAAGCTAGCCATGATCCATATTGGTCCTTCCACAGTCCTACCAGATTCTTCTAAGGATGGAGTTATGGTGGATCCTCAAAAGATTGAAGCAGTGAAAAATTGGACAAGGCCCACTAATATCTCAGAGGTAAGGAATTTAATTGGTTTAGCTAGCTAATACCATTGATTTGTCAAGGGATTTACTTCCCAACTAACCAATTTTACCAAGCATAATGTTCCATTTATATGGTCAGATGAGTGTGAAGAGAGTTTTCTGAAACTCAAGACCCTATTCACTATCACAACGATTCTTGCCTTGCTGGTAGAAGGTAAGAGTTTCATTATTTATGGTGATGCATCTTATTCTGGTTTAAGTGAAGTGTTAATGCAGGAGAGGAATGTGATTGCCTATGCTTCAAGGCAATTGAAGGAGCATAAACGTTATTATCCCACTCATAATTTAGAATTGGTTGCTTTTGTATTTGCATTAAAGTTTTGGAGGCATTATCTATATAGGGTCAAATGTAAAGTATATATAGATCATCACAGTTTACAACACATATTCACACAAAAGGACTTGAATTTGAGGCAGAGAAAATGGATAGAATTGCTAAAAAACTATGATATCACCATTCTCTACCACCCTAGAAAAGCTAATGTTGTGATTGATGCTTTGAGTAGAAAAGTAGAAAGCATGGGGAGTTTAGCACATTTTCAGGTTTCTAGGTGTCCAATAGCTAAAGAGATCCAAACTGTGGCTAAAGACCTTATGAGGCTGGAAGTAACTGAGAAAGGAGGACTCTTGGCCCATATAGAGGCAAAATTATCATTTTTTGACAAGATTAAAGAAAAGAAGTTTGATGATGAGAAGTTGGGCAAAATTCGTGATATAGTCTTTCAAGGGAAGGCCAAGGAAGTTATGATTGATGAGGAAGGTGTTCTGAGGATTAAAGGGCAGGTATGTGTGCCCCCTGTTAATGATTTGATTTAGACTATTCTTGTAGAAGCTCATAGTTCGAGGTACTCCATACATCTTGGTGCAACCAAGATGTATCGTGATCAAAGACAACATTATTTGTGGAGTAGAATGAAGCGTGACATTACTGCTTTTGTTACCTAGTGTCCCAATTGCCAGCAAGTAAAGTATGAGCATCAGAGGCCTAGGGGAACTCTCCAAAGAATGCCCATTCCTGAATGGAAGTGGGAAAGGATTGCCATGAACTTTGTGGTTGGTCTTCCAAAGACATTGGGTAAGTTTGATTCAATATGGATTATTGTTGATAGGTTGACCAAGACTACACACTTTATTCTAGTAAAGGTGACCTATAATGCAGAGAAGTTAGTCAAACTCTATATCAGCGAGATTATTCGTTTGCATGGAGTTCCAATTTTTATCATATCAGATAGAGGTATGCAGTTTACTTTTAACTTTTAGAGGAACTTGCAGGTTGAGCTAGGTACTATATTGGACCTTAGTATCGCATTTCACCCTCAAACCGACGGACAGTCCAAAAGAACAATTCAAGTGCTGAAGGACATTCTTTGTGCATGTGTGATAGATTTTGGTGGTAATTAGGATCAGTTCTTACCTTTGGAAAAGTTTTCATATAACAATAGCTATCACACGAGCATTGATATGGCTCGATTTGAAGCATTATATGGGAGGAGATGCAGGTCTCTCATTGGTTGGTTTGATGCATTTGAGGTGAGACCTTGGGGTACTGATCTTCTAAAGGAGTCATTAGAGAAGGTGAAATTCATCCAAGATAAGCTTTTAGCAACACAGAGAAGGAAGAAGGAGTATGCAGACCGAAAGGTCAGGGATATAGAGTATATGGAGGGAGAGCAAGTATTTTTGAAGATTTCACCCATGAAGGGTGTGGTGAGATTTGGTAAGCGAGGTATGTTCAGTCTGAGATACATCGGACCATTTGAAGTTCTTAAGCACATGGGGGAGGTAGCCTATGAGTTGGCTTCACCTCCAAGGTTATCCGGAGTACACCCAGTGTTTTATGTGTTTATGCTGAAGAAATATCAAGGTGATGAAAACTACATTATTGGTTGGGATTCAGTCCTACATGATGAGAACCTATCTTATGAGAAAGATCTTATAGTTATCCTAGATAGGGAGGTCCGTAAACTGAGGTCAAAGAAGATTGCATCAGTGAAGGTTCAGTGGAAGAATTGTCCAATTGAGGAGTCCACTTGGGAGAATGAGGCAGATATACGTGGACGATATCCACATCTTTTTATTGAGTTAGGTACCCATTTTTACCTTTGCTTTTCTTTTGACTGTTCAGGGATGAACAGTGGATAAATTGGTATCTAATGTAATGACCCTCAAGTCATTTTGAGAAATAGAGCTTTTTATTCTATAAATAATTTATTTTGTAAATTTTAATGGGTAATTTGGACTATTTGACAACTTTAGTATTGAGTTGAAGGGTAAATTTAGATAACTAATGCAATTGGTAGACTAAAGTGGTAATTTATGTAAATCCCTATACTACTTATACCATATTTATTATATATAGATTTTATCACTTTTAATACATAATAAGTGGAAAAAAATAAAGAACAAGAGAGGGTTCGCGTGAACCTGTGCGGTGACAAACGAGAACAAAAAGGGAAAATAGGACTTGAACTTTCAAGTGAGGAATCTTAAGTTTTGTTTTATTTGTTTAAGTTTTGTTGGTTTGTACATTTGTTGTTGTATGTATATATATGGTATGCTAATGATTCCCAGCAAGTTGAGAAAGAGAAGAATTAAGTTAAATGTCAAATTGTTACTGTCCAGGAAATATGTGATTAGTAAAAGATAAATTGGGTTTGTTTGTTAGTTACAGAAGAAGTATAGGGTTATATATATATTAGTGGTTACAGTATAGGATCTCATAATCTTGCTATGTTTCCCTTCTTTTCTGACAAATCAAGTACTAAATCAGTACATGGATTGACAACATTAAGACATATAAGTCAGGCTTCTTGGTCGGCAATCCTCCTGCTTGAATATTTACATTGACTTGGTTCTTTATTTCTTATTTGGGGTTGAGGCTGTCAGGTCCTATAATGTGTTTGTATAAGTTATTGTCTTTATCTTTATCTAGGTAGGTTAAGTGAAGACGCAAAAAGAGTTGAGGCGCTACAATTTGCAACGGCCTCCTCCTTTCTGTGTACACAAATTTATGGGTTTTCTCTTATGTATTGATATATTGAGATAGGTAATTATAATTTAGGTGTATTGTATTACATGCTTACCATTAAAGTTGTGATGTTTAGAGGAATTAAGACTCAACCCTACGCTTGAACTTTGGGAAAATTGATTATAATATATTGAATGAGTTTTTGGGTCTAGGCTAGACATATGGTAATATAGGTGTTTATGGACTCGATTGCTTATGAATATTATATATTTGATAGATTCAAAGTGTTCGGAGGTATTGAATAAAGGAAAAGAAGTGGTGAACTAGCTTGCTTGACTTTGGTTCCTTGATTCTTCGGTTGAGGTAGGTTATGGTTTGTTCTATCTAATAGAAAGACTCTTAATAGTGGTTGATAGTCATCAAGTAAAGCTGTGAAATTTTCTATGCATTAAATTGTTGTGGTTTGGTTAACTGATATATTATTGTTATTGGTCTGCAATTCCAAGACCATGAAATTCATAATCTTGAACTTGATATATCAAAGTGATGCCTTGAATAAAGAAGGCTTGATGAAATATTGGTAATGAAGTGAAACGTAATGATAAAGAATAATGAAGTAATTATATTTGGATCATGTATCATGTTCTGACATGGATATTATGGGATCGGGTGTCATGTTCTGATACGATATTATGGGATCGGGTGTCACGTTCTGATACGAAATATATATTGAATTGGGTACCACGTTCCGACACGATAATAATAAAAAATATATACTAAAATAATTTAATATACTCAATTTCAAAGAACCTATTTTCAAAAAGAAACATGGTGTGGAAGTCTGAGTCCTTATGTATATTTTGGACAGTGTAGGTTGGTTATATATTTATTTCTTGTTGTTGCCACATGTTAAGTGTTATAGTTGATTTCCTACTCTTATTTTGAGCATATTAATTTCTATTTTGAGTCGGCCAATGAAACCTACTCAGTACATATTGTTAGTACTAACCCCTACTTGTATTTCCTTTGTTTTGCTTTTTGTGGAGTGCAATGAGTATTCCAGCGACTTTGACTCGCCCTCAGCTCTAGCCAATCTCAAGAACATCAGATTCTAGGGTGAGTTATCCTCCTAGCTCGTGTCAGAATCTCTCAGTCAGGGAATAATGTTCTTAGCTTTCGGGCATGAACTATTTTATTCATTTATTTGATGTTGATATTCTTAAACTTGGTATTTTGAGATTAGTTTCCTTGATGTGATGACTTTTAGATTTTGGGTAACATTAAATAATAAACTTAGTGATTTTGGGTTAGTTCTTGCTTTATGAGTTTAAGCTTTTGACTATTATCCTCTTTTATAAGTTGAACTGTTAATATAAATTGGGATGTATATGTTGGTTCGTTCACCTAGGAAGGTAAGTCTAGGTGCCACTCATGGTCTATTTTGGATTGTGACAATATCAAAACTCATTGACATTGCCAGTATATTTCAAACCATTAATAATAGTAAAATCTCTTATAGTAAAGTGAAGGGTGTTTCCCTTGGCATGGCGGATCAGAAACTCATCTGTGTTGTTATGGTTCAACTCAATCATCATCAAACAGTTAACAATCTTCCCTTGGTAATTACACTGAGGTATCCTCAAGTAAGGACCAAAGATAGTCTCATGGAACCGTTCTAACCCTTCGTCCTCAATTTGACAGCCTAATAACATTGGTAAATATTGGATTGTATGTTGCACCAAACATTAGATTGTGTCTAGGAGGTTGTTTTACAACATAGTTGACTCCTTATGATGTGGAGTGAAAAAATCTTAATATTAACTAATTTTACTGAAGATATAAATAAAATTTGATACAATAAAATAAAAATGATACTTGAATTATGTCCAGTGTAAAGGTTTACACTTGCATAAATTAGATACTTAAAATTAGGTACTTCCTGGTGTTGTTTTATACTTGATTGTGTGTGCTTTAAAAATATATTTGATACTTGATACTTAATATTTTACATTCAATGTAGTTGTTTGTTTGTTAAGCTAGTATGTAGCAGTTATGATATAGGTGAAATGATACTTGTATGTGTATAATACCTAGAAAAATAAAAGATGTTTTTAATTGACTATACCTGATACTTGAATCAATGTACTTCAAAGTATATAAATGGTACTTGCATTTATATGCTTTTTAATTGATTATACCTGATACTTGAAATATTGTACTTCATGTATATAAATGATACTTTAATTATGTAAAGTGAAAAGGTTTTATAGTTGCATAAACTAGATACTTTAAATTAGATACTTCCTAGTGTTGTTTGATACTTGATTATGTATGCTACAATAAGATACTTGATACTTGGTTAAAATGGCTTTCTTTTAGGTTGTTAGTGAGCTTAAGTTAAGAACATTACATAAATTTGATATTTGAAAAATAGCAAATCCCTAAAATGACTTAAAATCCTAGGAATAGTATCAACAGCGGACTTGTGATTTTCATGTATCAAAAATCTATAACACTATCATGACCCACAAGTGGGGCCTAGATGTGACATGGCGAAGGAGAACTCGAAAGTCCTCGATTAATCCATCATAGCATCATCACTCACATCATCAGTTCAGAAGCGCGGGAAAGTAAACACATAACACATAATATAAGGGGAAACGGGGCTTTGGACTCAAGCTATGGGGATATTGCCAGGAATAGAAGGAACATGAATCACATAGCACATAACAAGTATTTCTAAGGGGCGGGTAATTAGGACTCAAGCTATGGGGGTACATCGGGTTATGGGACTTTACACATAAGCACATTCCCAACATTCAAAAGTCCAAGCATGATCATAAGCATAATCGAAACATCATTCTTATAACCAAATCTCAATAGTCATAACAACTCATCAAAATATAATACAACGTGCAAGAGTCTAACATGTTGAACATAGCCTCTACATAAGATAGAGCGGGGCCTCGACATAATCCGAGCTCACCCTCAATTCATAAAAAAGAAAGTAAAACAATACAAGAAAGAGGAAAGTATATATTTCCCTTCAACAAAAGGGCTCACCACAAGCAAAAGCTTCAAGGATGTCACTCGTTGTTCAACGGTAGATAGAGGTCGTCATCGGTCCCTACATGGTTAGAACATGTAGACAAAGAGTATGGGTTAGCACAATAAAGTACTAAGTATGCGGGCATCCAAATGCTTATGCACATGAACCTATAGACAACCTAGATGGCAAGGGCACATACATAGGAAGAGAATATAAGGAAGAATAGTATATCAATATGCCATGATAACCATGATGCATGAAATGCCATAATGCATATAGTATAAAGGGGATGGAACCATAACCGACATCCAAACTCATGTGAGCTACAACATGAATTTGCCCGATGAGGCCTCCCATCGGATCGGAGAAGATTACTTGCCAAAGGTAATCTACACCACACTTTATGGGTCTCCCATTTCGGTGTGATTGCCACCTTCCTTACGACCTAGTCATTTCGGAAGGATTTACATAACATAGATTATCATATCATATCATATCAAAGCATACCTTATGGGCCTCCCGTTTTTGTAGCATACCTACATTGGCACATAGTTTTGGAAAAGGAGTGGGACCGTTGGGGATAGCCCACTTACTACTCCAATCTTTCTCGGTACTAAGTCGTCATCCCACAAGAATACATATACTTATACATGCTTTAAAATAAAAACTTGACACTTGAACATCAAACCATGCATACTTGGGCTTAAAAGCCAAAATCACTTTCATTACTCTTATGCATAATTAACAAGAGTCAAACACATTTCATAGTCATGCTTAATTGGGCTAAAAAGCCAAATACACTTCCATGTCAAACTTCATGCATAAAAGTACCTCCATACTTATCATATCATACCATATTTGTGTAAACATCAATGTTGCTCAAAGAGCCATATCATAGATATTATGTGATTACATTCTTGTCATAACCCATACTTGTTCAAAATCATAGTCATAAACATGTTTGGGACTTAGCGCACATCAAAACCTTCATAAACATTCATGATCATGGATGCAAATGCCATGAGTAACAATGAGAATAGCATGGGTACTAGAATTCATACTTTAAATTCAAATCAAGAGTAGTCCATAAGAAATTCAAGTTAAATCAACACTTAAACCATCATTAAAACACTACCCATGCATAGTTCAAGAGTAAAGGGGACATGCATAACTTGACCTTCATCAAATCTATTGAAACTTCATAGAATTCAAACTTAAATCAACTTTAAATAACCTAATTTCTACAGCCCACAACTCAATTCAATTAAATACTTCAAAATTTAAAGAACCCATAATTGTAGAAAACTTAAATTCATAATTTAAAGAAAAGGGTCCTTGGGTCTTCATGGATGAAAGGGAATCTATGAATCAATCCCACATACCTTGAGATTAGTCAAGAGAATTGAATGGATTTTCAAGAAAAGTGATTTCCCCCAATTTCTTCAAGCTTTCATCAATAGAGGTCAAAAGGATTGAGAAAATTTTGTAGTGAATTGAAGAGTGATAGAATGAATTAGAGGGGATTAGGGTTTGATTTAGGGGTATTAGGAGACCTTAGAAAGGCTAAAAGGGCATAGGATCTAATTAAATTATAAATTAACCATTAATGAAATGGACTAGATCACAGAAAACAATGACTCACGGAAGGCACTCAGGGGTCGTCCAGAGGCTCACGGACTGTGAACCTGTCCGTGAGACCTTACTTGGTCTCAGCTTCGGCTTGAACTTTCGGGGGACTTCCTGGACAAACTCATGAGGGGCCTCACAGACTATGTACTGGTCCGTGGAGCATCACTTGGTCTGGAATCCAGCTTCGAACCTTGGCCAACTCTCTGGATCACTTCACGGGACCCCCTCACGGGCTGTGAAGGCTTACACGGATCGTGAAGTGGTCCGTGGGGCCACACTTGGCTCATGGATTGGACCCCAACCCCTAGTATCCCACTGGATCAACCCAAAGAACCCACCACGGACCGTGAACCACCAAATGGTCTGTGGTCCCTCACTTAGACCCCATTCCAGAACCCTTTTCCAGCATACTTCCAATTACGGGCAGTCTCACTGCAAGGGTCATAGCTTTCACATCTGAACTCCGAATTGAGTTAAACTTTTTGAGTTTAGAAGATAACTCAAATATCTTTGATTTGATATATAATAGCCCACACAGTTCATCCTGTACCAAAAGATATTCCCTCTCATACTCAGTGTTGCCTAACGGCCTTACAACTTTCCACCAAAACAATTCCTTTGAATTCGGCCACTTGAATACGATCCATGGCTACCAAAATTCAACCATGAAAATTTCAACACTAACCTTGACCAACCATTACGAATTTCAAAAAAAATTAGGTCATTACATCATGTCTCTCTTAGGAACATTCGTCCTCGAATGAGCTAAAACCACTGCTTGAGGACAACAATCAAATAAGAGACATTTTCATCAAAACTTATAATGGATCATGCATCATTTCAAAAGTCATTCAAACCTCATGACAAAACATCATTTAAAACATTCTCGTGCTCATGTATGCATGCAATGTCATAAAACTCAAGAAGCAAAGAATTAGGACCATTAAAGGGATAGAACCTAGTACCTTAGGCTTTATTATATTGGAAAATATAGGGATATCTCTCCATCATGTCCAACTCCGCTTCCTACGTTGCACTCTCCACGTCTTGGTTCATCCAAAGCACCTTGACCGAAGCTACATCCTTGTTGCGAAGCCTTTTCGCTTGCCTATCCAAGATCTCTACCAGCACCTCTTCATAGGTCAAATTCTCCTCAACCGTCACACCCTTCAAAGGTGTAATCGCCTTAGGATCACCAACAACATTCCTCAACATAGACACATAGAAAATGTAACAACCCAAAGTTTTTTGAAATCTCCTTATGATTGGCCTTGTATGATGTACTACTGGTCATGTTTGAGTTTTGATAGCCACGGGTTGAGTTTAAGTGGCCGAATGCAAATTGGACTAGTTGGTGGCCTAGAGGGACAGTTTCGGCAGTGTACTTCAAATAGTCATAACTTTTGATGTGGGATGAACCATGTGCAATACTATATATTAAATTGAATATCTTTGAGTTAGCTTTGCAACACAACCGGTTTCACTCAATTTGGAGTTCAGATGAGGGAGATATGGCCCAAACAGTGAGATTATCTGAAATTTGGAAGACATTGGAGATAGGCACAGGAAAATAGCCAAGGACAGGGACACGGGCCGTGAAACTTTTCACGGCTTGTCTAGGGTGTCTTCAAGTGTTCCAGTGAGCTAGGGGCGGCCTGGAACCACCCCTAAGACAAGTGTAGGTCAACGAGACCTTGGACGGCTCGTGAGAGCTTTAACGGCTCGTCCACTGTCCCATCAAGTTGGACAGTGGCTAGGCCAAGCCTTGGTCATGTTTTAGGGGACTAAGTATGGTTTTGTGGGACCTCACATGACCATTTACACCTCAAACGGTCCGTCAAGTTGTTCGTCAAGTGTTTCAGAAATTCCTCCGAGAGTTCGTGCTGAGATATTGTCTAAGTATTGTTTGATGAAGAGGCAAACAGCTCTTGCACCACTAAATGGGAACTGTAGCTGCAGTTTGACCTTGCTTAGTTCCGAAAATTTGTATTTTATTAATGGTATTTTCGTGATTTAAAATTTCCTACAAGCCCCTTTTTGGTACCCCTAAGGTCTCCTAAACCCCTAAAACATTCCCCAAACTCTCATTCATCCATTCAAACTCTCCTATACACTCTCTTAAGATTCTAAGACTCTCTTGGCCTCCATTGAAGCAAGCTT
>JBCEWC010015619.1:0-13616 GCA_038996855.1 Solanum aculeatissimum
GTGTTCAAGCCTTATCTTGATAGTTTTGTGGTGGTGTTTATTGATGATATTTTGATTTACTCCCGTAGTGAGCAAGATAATATGAGTCATTTGAGGTTGGCTCTTCAAACTTTGAGGGAAAAGAAATTGTATGCAAAATTTAGCAAATGTGAGTTTTTGTTGGGAGAAGTTGCCTTTCTTGGTCATGTGGTGTCCGGTGATGGCACCAAGGTTGACCTAAGAAAATCGAAGCGGTAAGGGATTGTCCTAGACCATTGACTCCTTCGGATATTCGTAGTTTCCTTAGTTTGGCCGGCTACTATAGAATGTTTGTTAAGGGGTTTTCATCTATAGCGTCTCTATTGACCAAATTGACTCAAAAGAAAGCCAAGTTTGTGTGGACTAGAGAATGTGAGAAAAGCTTCCAAACTTTGAAAGGGCAGCTTACATCGACTCCGATTTTGACTTTGCCAAATGGTTTAGAAGGGTTTGTAGTGTATTGTGATGCATCCTGTATGGGTTTGGGTTTTGTGCTTATGCAACGTGGTAAGGTGATAGCCTATACTTCCCGACAATTAAAGGTGCATGAACAAAATTATCCGACTCATGATCTTGAATTAGCAGCAGTGGTGTTTTCTTTAAAACTTTGGTATCATTATTTGTATGGGGTTCATGTGAATATTTTCACCGATCATAAGAGCTTGCAATATGTGTTCACTCAAAGGGATCTTAATTTGAGGCGAAGAAGGTGTTTGGAACTTCTTAAAGATTATGACATGAGTGTTCTTTATCATCCCGGCAAGGCCAATGTTGTGGAGGATTCTCTTAGTAGACTTTCTATGGGGAGTGTGGCACATGTAGATGAGGGGAAGAAAGAAGTAGCAAAAGATGTTAAGGCAAAACAAGACTTAGATCCCTCCTTAGTTGAATTGAAGAAATTAGTTTCCGAAGGAAAGATTGAAATTTTCTCCCAGGGGGAGATGGTGTGTTAAGATACCAAGGCCGATTGTGTGTTCCGGATGTTGATGGCCTAAGAAAGGTTATCATGAAAGAGGATCATAACTCTCAATATTGTATTCATCTGGGATCTACCAAAATGCACCGAGATTTGAGAGAGTTGTATTGGTGGCACGGGATGAAGAATGACATAGCCAAGTTCGTGTCGGAATGTCCTAATTGACAACAAGTAAAAGTGGAACATCAAAGGCCTAGTGGCTTGACCCAAGATATCAAAATTCCTACTTGGTAGTGGGAAGATGTGAACATAGATTTTATGGTTGGGTTACCCCGTACTCGGAGACACTTCGATTCTATATGGTTTGTGGTTGATAGGATGACTAAGTCGGCTTACTTCTTACCGGTTAAGACTACCTATAGTGCCAAGGTGTATATTCAAGAGTTGGTGAGATTGCATAGTATACCAAGGTCTATTATATTGGATCGTGGTACTCAATTCAATTCTCACATTTGGAGGTCATTTCAAAAGGGACTTGACACTAAGGTCAAATTGAGCATGACTTTTTATCCCCAAACCGATGGAAAAGCATAAAGGACGATTCAAACCTTGGAGGACATGTTAAGGGATTGTGTGTTGGAGTTCAAAGGAAATTGAGATGATAATCTACCTCTTATTGAGTTTGCATATAATAACAGTTTCCATGCTAGCATTGGTATGGCTCCGTTCTAAGCTTTGTATGGTAGAAGGTGTAGGTCCCCAGTGGGCTGGTTTGAGATAGATGAGGCAACATTGTTAGGCCCAGATTTGGTAGTTGAGGCCATAGCGAAGGTGAAGTTGATTAGAGAGAAATTGAGGACGGATCAAAGTCGCCAAAAGTCCTATTCGGATGTTAGGAAGAGGGATCTTGAATTCTATGTAGGTGATTGGGTTTATGTGAAGGTATCTCCTATGAAAGGCATCATACGATTTGGTAAAAAGGGCAAGTTGAGCCCCCGGTACGGCGGACCTTATGAGATTGTGGATCGGGTTGTTAATGTGGCTTATAGGTTGGATTTGCCTTTGGACATGAGCTTCATTCATCCGGTATTCCAAGTGTCTGTGTTGAGAAAGTTGGTTGGTGACCCTAAGGCAATTACACATTTGAAGGGTGTGAAGGTTGAGGAGAATTTGACCTATGAAGAGGTGCCAGTTGAAATCTTGGATAGGCAAGTGAAGCGGCTTCGCAACAAGGAGGTAGTTTCATTAAAGGTGCTTTTGGAGGAACCAATACGTGGAGAGTGCAACGTGGGAAGCAGAGTTGGACATGATGGAGTGATATCCCTATCTCTTCCAATCTACTCAAGCCTAAGGTACTAGGTTCTATCCTTTCTAATGGTCCTAATTCTTTAAATTCTTGAGTTTCATGATATTGCATGTATACATGAGCACGAAAATGATTTAAATGATGTTTTGGCATGAGTTTGGAATGACTTTTGAAATGATGCATGATCCATTATGAGTTGTGGTTAACAAAATGTCTCTTGTTTGATTGATATCCGTAAGCCGTGATTTTAGCCCATTCGAGGACGAATATTCCCAAGGGGGAGATGATGTAATGACCTAGAAATTTTTGAACTTCATAGTGGTTGTTACATCGTTAGTGTTGAACTCATCATAGTTGAATTTTTGGTAGTCATGGGTTGTATTTAAGTGGCCGAATTCAAAGGAATTATTTTGGTGGAAGATTGTATGGCCAGTTAGGCAACAAGGAATTTGAAAAGCGATATCTATTGGTATAAGATGAACTGTATAGGTTATTATATATGAAATCGAAGCTCTTTGAGTTATCTTCGCAACGCAACTGGTTTCACTCGATTCAGAGTTTGGATATGAGAGTTATTTTCTTTGCAGTAAGGCTGCCCATTTTCAGAAGTATGCTGGAAAAAGGATTCGGAATGGGGTCGAACTTAGAGGCTACAGACTGTTTGGTGGTTCACAGTCCGTGGTGTGTCCCATGGGTTGCTCCAGTGAGCTTCCTTCGAGTTTGGACCAAGCCCCAAATCAAGTTAAACTCCACGGACCACTTCACGATCCATGTGAGCCTTCACGGTCCATGCAGGGCTTCTATGAAGTGCTCCAGTGAGCTTGTCAAGGCTCAGGGCTGGACTCTGGATCAAGTGATGCTCCACGGAATAATACACGGTCTATGTGAAGCTACATGGTCCGTGAGACCCCCCGTGAGTTGATCCAAAAAGTCCCCCGAGATTTCAAGCCGAAGCCGAGACCAAGTGTGGTCTCACGGACAGGTTCAAGGTCCGTGAACCTATACACGGCCCATGGGTGGCCATCCATGAGGCCCTATTCTATGATCCTATCCATTTCATTAATGATAAATTCGTAATTTGGTTTAATCCCATGCCTTTTTAGCCTTTTTAAAGTTTCTTAAAACCCCACCCATATCAAACCCTAAACCCCTTTAATTCATCCTATTACTCTTCCAGCCTCACCAAAATTCTCTCAATCCGCTTGAACTTCATTGATGAAAGCTTGAAGAAATTTGGGGAAAACTCATCCTTGTTGCAAAATCATCCAATTCTCTTAGCTAATCTCAAGGTATGTGGGATTGATTCATGAATTTCCTTTCATCCATGAAGACCCAAGAATCCTTTTCTTTAAATTCTAAATTTAAGCTTTCTTTAATTATGGGTTCTTTAAATTTCAATATATTTAATTGAATTGAGTTGTGGACTGTAGAAATTAGGTGATTTAAAGTTGATTTAAGTTTGGATTCTATAAGATTTCATTTGAATTGATGAAGGTGAAGTTATGCATGTCCCCTTACTCTTGAACTATGCATGGATGGTGTTTAAATGATGATTTAAATGTTGATTTAACTTGAATCCCTTATGGAATACTCTTGATTTTAATTTAAAGTATGAATTCTAGTACCCATGGTATTCTCATTGTCATTCATGGCATTTGCATGCATGATCATGGATTTATGAAGCTTTTGATGTGGACTAAGTCCCAAAGATGTTTATGACTATGATTCGCACATGTATAGGTTATGACAAGAATGTGATCACATAATGTCTATGATATGACTCTTTGAGCAACTATGGGTGTTTACACCATCATGTTTGACAAGTATGGAGCTACTCTTATGCAAGAAATTATGATCACGAAATGTATTTGACTCTGGTTAAGTATGCATGAAAGTGATGAAACTGAATTCGGCTTTTAAGACCAATTATGCATGGTTTAATGTTCAAGTGTCAAGTTTCCATTTTAAAGAATGTATATGTATACGTATTCGTGTGGGATGTGGACTTAGCACCAAGGGATTGGACTCGGGGTGGGCTATCTTCACAGGGTCCATACTCCTTTCCCATAAGGTATGCCTTTATATGATATGATATGCTATGTTATGGAAATCCTTCCAAAATGACTGGGTTGTAAGGAAGGTGGCCATCACACCAAAATGACCGGGTCATAAGGTGTGGTGTAGGTTACCTTTGGTAAGTAACCTTCTCCGATCCAATGGGAGGTCGCATTGGGCGAATTCATGTTGTAGTTCACATAGATTTGAAATGTCGGTTATGGTTACATCCCCTCCATACTATAAGCATTATGGCACTTCATGCATCATGGTTATCATGGCATGTTGATATACTATTCTTCCTTATATTCTCTTTCTATGTATGTACCCTCGTCATCTAGGTTGGTTATAGGTTCATGTGCATATGCATTGCATGCCCGCATACTTAGTGCTTTATTGTTCTAACCCATACTATTTGTCTACATGTTCTAACCATGTATGGACCGGTGATGACCTCTATCTTCCGTTAGACGACGAGTGATAATCCTTGAAGCTACTTTCTTGTGGTGAGCCCTTTTGTTCAAGGGTTATAGCTACTTTCTATCTTCCTTGTATTGTTTTATTTTTCCTTACTTTATGACTTGAGGGTGAGCCCGGATTTTGTTGAGGCCCCATTCTATCTTATGTAGAGGCTATGTTGGACATGTTAAACTCTTGCACGTTGTATTATGTTTTATTGAGATACTATGGCTATTGAGATTTGATTAATGGAATGATGTTCTGATTATGCTTATGATTATGTATTAGACTTTTAAATTTTGGGAATGTGCTTATGTGGAAAGTCTCCTAGCCCGGTATGCCCCCATAGCTTGAGTCCTACTTACCCGCCCCTTAGAATTACTTGTTATGTGTTATGTGATCCATGTACATCCCACTCCCGGTAACATCCCCATAGCTTGAGTCCAAATCCCTATTCTCCCTAGAAATATGTGTTATGTGTTTACTTTTCGCGCTTTGTAACCGATGATGTGAGTAATGATGCTATGATGGCTTGATCGAGGACTTTTGGGTTTTCCTTTACGATGTCACATCTAGGCCCCACTTTCGGGTCGTGACATTCAAAGACCGGCCCATAGTAGTTTTAAAATAGGACACCTTCCAAAATCCACCATTTAAAATTATTCATACCTTCCTTCAAATCATAGATATAGGAATATGAAATTAGTATTCCAAAATCATCTACATTCCAACATCCCATGATATCATAGCATACATAACTTGAATATCATAAAATAGTTCATAATAGTAAACCCTTGAAAGAAAATCATGCCATTTCATTCAATAGATGAAAATTTTCAACATTTATCATGCATAATAGGAGTAATCGAAAGTACACATAAGAAATCAGATTTAAATTTGAAGAATTTAGTAAAAAGATTTTTGGGACTCCATGGGTGGAACAATCCATAGATGAAGAACCTGCATACCTAAATCTTGAGATTTCTTAAAGGAAACTTGAGGAAGGCTTGTGGGCTTCACTTGAATTCTGGAAATTCAAAGAGAGTTCTTGAAAACTTGAGATTGAATGAAGGATTTGGTGAGGATTTTTAGGAGTGAATTGGGATAAAATGGCTTACAAGATTGTGTAAGAGTACATTGAGTTGAAACCCTACCTTGGAAAAGTATAAATAACATTTAAAAAAAAGAAAAATATGATGTTTTGCAGTGTCCCGTCGGAAAAATCAATGGTCCAGAGGATCCATCACCGAATGGGACATTTAGATCGCCCTTTTTGATAGTTTTGTAAACTTCTCGGAGTGATTTGATGACCCATTCGGCGATGCGCCAAATGCATTAGCCGATCAAACCGACTATCGCCCTTTTTGACAGCCCAGACTGGATTCAGTAAAATGATAATAACCTTTTACTTCGAACTCGAAATGAGACAAAATCAGATGCATTGGAAAGATAATTCAAAGATCTAAAATTTGGTATGTAGTGGATCACCTACTTCAGCATGTGCTAAGAGATATGCCCTTTTGAAGTTGATCCTAATATGAACTCATACCTAAACTTAGCCGAATTGAATCCTTTGGTCTTAGCTCGATGTAAGAGATGCACTATGTCCCAAAACCACTTGTAATCCACTTTGAAACCTAATAATTTATACTTCCACATTAAAAATTATCAAGTTGAGCCTATACACATATGAAAAAGGACTCGAGTCTTAGCTTAAGATCTAAGGCGTTACACAAAAAGTATATATTAGTACTTAGAATATACTAAGTATGTGAGGTGCAATGCAACAATACATCATAAGTCATAATAATCAAGATGCATAATCATATACAAAGATAATAAGCTCTACATGACATATATGACCAATGCCTTAATTAAAACATGCATGGAAAGTAAATCATGATTCTATAACATAGTATACACATATCTGATAAGACACTTTAACCGACATAAAGACCATGTGAGCTACTATATTGAATCTCGATGTTGCCTCCACACTGGAAAAGAAGTGGCCTACTTGCCAAGGTAAACCATACCCCATCTTTGTCGGTAACTTGACCTAGTTGAATATACTAGTAAAATCCCATTTAGAGAACATAAGCATAACCTATGGTGACACATAATTATGGAAAGTAAGGCTTTATATAAGGACCCTTGATAATAGTCCCCCACTCTAAATCCCATTCGAGTCTAAGTATAGTCCCATGGAATATATAACATAAGCATAAGTGCAATCATGACTTGAATAACATCTAAAGTAAAATAACTTAGTAGGACTAGCTCATTAACATTCATGTCCCCCTTCAAGTGACCATTTTTCTTTCACAAGAGAGTGTAACATAATAAAAACAAGTTTTATAATCTTCCTTAACATTCAAGGAGTTTTTCATGAACTCACAATATACTTGGCAGCCATAATCATTCATAGCATACTTGTATTGCATATCTTGTAATAAAATATTTTATTAACATAAGATACTTTATCATTTAATCTAATTCAAACCATGGTGGATCTATGCATATAAACTTAAAATCATGAAATTCAATAGTATTTGACATGAATGAAGTAACATGAGCATTTGGAAACATTCAAACAACCCACCATCATCATAGTAAGAATCCTTAATTAGGGCATCATGAAATTCATATCAAAATCCTAAGTTTTTCATAGATTTTCGTGGAATCATAGCATGGGTAGCTTAAATATCATAAAACAATTCATAGTCTCCACTATCGAAAGTTGTTCATGCATTTCAAATCAAATATTAATAATTTTCAACTCAAATCATGCATATAAAAAATAATAGGAAATACTCATAAAGAATTAAGCCTTGAAATCAAATGATT
Organism: Solanum aculeatissimum; assembly: GCA_038996855.1. Lineage (NCBI taxonomy): Eukaryota > Viridiplantae > Streptophyta > Magnoliopsida > Solanales > Solanaceae > Solanum > Solanum aculeatissimum. The sequence continues at coordinate 7,602 of JBCEWC010015619.1, forward strand.
TAGTTGAAAAGGGTTTTGGCCCTCCATGGATGAACAAACCCACATACGTTGAGGCCTTGAAATTGATGAAGAAGACTTGAGGAGACTTAGGGAATCACCTTGAGACTTGACCTTAAATGAATGAACTTGAAACCCTAGGAATTTGAATGATTTTGAATGAGAAAAGTTTTGGAGGTTTTTGGAGGAATTTGGGAGAGTTTATTAGAGGAATAGGCTAAAAATGGCTTAATTTTCGAGGATTCTCATCTATAAGGATGTTGGGACATGTCCCAATTGCCCTTTAAAGATTTCTATCTATAAGGGTGTTGGAATATGTTCTAGTTGCTCTTACTTGAATTTGGAAATTTGAGGAAAAATTTGTTCATGGCTGAACCTAGGGCGCGATGCAGAGTGGTTTCAAGATAGTTAATTTTTGCACAAATTTCAATTTCCCCTTATTTTGACCTAGAAATGTGTGTAGGCCACTTTTGTAGTATCTTGAACCCTCTCCGCGATGCGGAGATGTCGCATACTTTTCTGGTTAATGCAAAATCAGGTGAAAAATTATTTTTCAATACGATTAACTTAAAAAATCAAAGGAGACCTTTTTCTTTCACAATTTTGCCTCTTGAAAAAGAATACGAACTCAGATTCCCAAAAAATGTAGGAAAATTATGTTATTCAAGAAATTTATCACAAGGACATTCTAAATCGCTTGGGAGGTGTTACATATCTCCCCCTTGAAAATATTTGTCCTCAAATGTGATGGAAATATGCTTGAGAAGAGTGATTAAATAAATTTTTAGCCCAACATGAATGCATCAATGCAATTTAAATATCATTTTTATAAAATTTCATAATTAGGCATCAATTACAATTAAAACAGGTTACCATGAGAATGTATGCATGCAATATGACATGGAAGGGCTGAAATACATGACTTGACACTATAGATATGATTAACTTATTACCATAGGCTTGAATAGAGTGAAAAAAATAAGGATATCGTTTCTTCATGTCCGCTTCTGCTTTCCAAGTAGTACTTTCAACTTGTTGATTCCTCCAAAGGACTTTAATGGATGCTGCATCTTTGTTCCTCAATCTTTTTACTTGCCTATCCAATATCTCAACTGGAACTTCTTCATACGTTAAATTTTCCTCAACACCTACAACCTCCAAAGGCACAATGGAGTTTGGATAACCTACACATTTCCTCAACATGGACACATGAAAGACTAGATACAACCATACTCATCTCCATAGGCAACTCCAACTCATAAGCACCTTACCAATTCACCTCAAGATTCTATAAAACCCTACATACCTAGGGATCAACTTTACCTTCTTGCCAAACCAAACTACACCCTTCACGGGTGAGAGCTTCAAATACACCCAATCATCCACCTTGAACTTAAGATCTCTCCTTCTAATGTCGGAATATGACTTTCACTTATTTTGAGCCATCTTCATTCTCTCCCTTATCAACCTCATATTCTCCGAGGCTTCTATAACCATATTCAGAATCAAAGCTACTTCTCCCACTTCAAACCACTCAACCAGGGATCTACAACGCCTCCTATACAAGGCGTCAAACCGTGCCATCTCGATGATAGAGTGATAACTATTATTGTAAGCAAACTCAATGAGTGGAAGATGCTCATCCCAACTACCCTTGAAATCCAACACATAATCCCTAAGCATATCCTCAAGAGTTTGAATAGTTCTTTCACCTTAACCATTCGTTTATTTGTGAAAGGTTATTCTAAAGTTGACTTTAGTACCAAGACCTCTTTGGAAGAATCTCTAAAAGTGAGAGGTAAATTAAGTACCACGATCCAAAAAGATAGACAATGAAACCCTATTCAATCTAACCAACTCATGGATGAATAATTTAGCATAATCTTTGGAACCATAGGTTATTTTAACCGTTAGAAAATGTACAAATATAATAACTCAATATGACATGAATGATCAATGCCTTAATTAAAACATGCATAGAAAGTAAATCATGAATCCATAACATAGCATATACATATGTGGGAAGATAGCTTAACCAACATTAAGACTAACTGAGCTACTACATGGAATCCTAATATTGCCTTCACATTGAAAAATGAGTGGTCTACTTGCCAAGGTAAACCATACCCTATATCTTTGTGGGAAACTTGACCTAGTTGTATCCACTAGTAAAAGTCCATTTAGGGAACATAATCATAACATGTGGTGGCACATAGTTATGAAAAGTAAAGCTTTATATAAGTACCCTTGGGGATATTCCCCCACTGTAAATTCCATTTGGTGTTAAGTATAGTCCCACAGAATATATAACATAAGCATAAGTGCAATCATGACTTGAATAACTTGTAAAGCTTCGTAGGAGTAGCTCATTAACATTCTTGTCCCCTTCAAGTGACCATTTTTCTTTCACAAGAGGGTGTAACATAGCATAAAGAGCTTCATCATATTTCTTAACATTCAAAGAGTTTTTCATGAACTCAATATATACTTGGTATCCCATAAACATTCATAACATACTTGTCTTGCATGTCTTTTAATAAAACCTTTCATCAACATAAGATACTTTATTATGTAATCTTAGTCAAAACATGGTGGGTCTACGCATAAGAGCTTAAAATCATGAAATTCAAGAGTATTGGACAAGAAGAAGTAAACATGACCATTTGAAAACATTCAAATAACCCACCATCATCATAGTAAGAATTCTATGTTAGGGCAGCATAAAATTCATATCAAAATCTATAATTTTTCATAGCTTTTCATGACATCATAACATGGGTAGCTTAAATATCATAAAATAAATCATAGTATTCACCCTTGATAGGTGTTCATGTATTTCAAATCAAATGTTGATAATTTCCAACTCAAATCATGCATATAAAGAATAATAGGAAGTACCAATAAAGAAGAAAGCCTTGAAATTAAAGAATTTTATTGAAAAGGTTTTTGGGACTCCATGGGTGGAAGGAACCATGGATGAAAAAACTCACATACCATGAGGTCTTGAAATTGATGAAGAAGAATTGAGGATACTTGGGGAATCATCTTGATACTTTACCTTCAATGGAGGAACTTGAAACCATAGGAATCAAAATGATTTTCAATGAGAAATTTTTGGGAGGAATTTAGGAGAGTTCATGAGAGTAATAGGGCTAAAAATGATTGAATTTTCAAGTATTCTCATCTATAAGGGTGTTGGGATATTTACCAATTGCCCTTACTTGAATCTGAATTTTTTAAAAAAAAATATGTTCATGGATGAACCAGGGGTGTGACACAAAGTGATTTTTGGACAGTTCATTTTTGTGAGAATTTCAATTTTTTGTTTTGAACTACAAATTGGTTTAGGCCACTTTTGTACTATCTTGAACTCTCTTGAGGATGTGGAAAGGTAGCGTTCTTTTCTAGTAAGTGCAAAATCAAGAGACAAAGTATTTTTTGATACGGTTGACTTAGAAATTGAAAGAGACCTTTTTGCAACATAATATTTCCTTTTGAAAAAGAATTAAAACTTTGATTTGTCAAAAATATACAAAAATTATATTATTCAGGGAATCTATCACAAGGACATTCTGAATCGCGTGGGAGGTGTTACAAGTTAAGCACCCAACTCACTTTCTACATAATATTTCATTCTTAAATTGATCGTCCATTGGAGAAGATGATTTAGATGGTGGAGGACTTGTTGAGTGGATATGTGATTGACTTTGAAGGTCACTGGAATCGATTCTCACCATTATGGGAATTCTCATATAACAATAGTTTTCACTTAAATATAGATATGACACCATTCATGGCTCTTTATGGGAGAGGATATAAATCTCCTATATGGTGGTTTGAGGTAGGTGATGTAAAGTTCCTAGATATTAACTTGGTAAGGAAATCATAGGTAAAGGTTACGGGCATTCAAACTAAGTTATTGGTAGCTCAGGGTAGACAAAGGAGTATACAGATCACAAGGTAAAGGACATGGCAGTTTAGATTGATAAACAAGTCTTATTGATGGTATCACCAATGAAAGGATTGATGGGGTCTGTCAAGAAGGATAAGCTTAGGCTCAATATATAGGCCCTTTTAGGAATCTTTAGAGTGTAAGGTCAATGGGTTACAAGTTAGCATTGCACTCAGTTTGTATCTATGTTGAAAAGGTGTCATAAGAGTGGAGAGTATATTATCAAGTCGAATTCAATCTTTTTAAATGAGAATCTTCAGTATAAAGAGGAGCTTATTATAATACTTGATTGGGATATTTTGAAATTGAGAACCAAGAAAATAAGGTCAATGAAGGTCTTTTGAAAATATCTTCTGATTAAGAAAGTCACTTGAGAAATCGAGAAGAATATGCTGGACAAGTACCCTCTCATATTTAAGGATTCAGTTACTATCCTTTCTTAATTTAGTTGACTTTTTCTTGTTGGATTATCTGAGAACAAATGATGGGTAAATTGATATCTATTGTAAGGGTCCTGTGTATCATAAAGGATGAACTATTTATAAAATAAAATGGGTGAAAAAAATTTCAGAATACTAAGTTTAAAATTTTAGGCTATAAAAGGTTTGGACAATTTTTTATTAAGGTGGAGTCTATTGGTTGAAATATTTAAGAAGAGTTTATTTTTCTTGTTACTAAATGCAAAAAAGTTTGTAGGACGTTTTAAAAGTGAATTCAGGTAAGTAAAACTCCTGATATCGAACTTAATGTGACAGGGTTGGTCCGAAACATCAAGATTTAAAGGTGTGTGGTGAAATGGACACTTTTGAAGATATTTTTGAGTTTATGTCACATAGACGCCATTAAGTAGATGACGTGCTGCTAAAATGGACAAGTTAATTCCCACTATAGAGGATATTTCTGCTACAATGGTGTCATTATAGCACGATTGGGCCACTATGGCATTGTAACATCCCTTAAAATATCCTAAACTAGTAAGTACAGAATTTCAGAAGAATCTGAGAAATTTCAATCATTGGCAGTAGCCATAAAGGCACTTCTACGACCTGTAGAAAATTCTATAATCTGTAGATGGAATCTTGTGGTGGACTTCCATACTTAAAAAATTGACTTTTTTTTAACTTGTTCTATAAACTAACCCTACAACTCGTAAATAACTCAATGTACCGTAGATGGAGATTCCATAGAAGAAATTAAGAGAGGGGTAAAAATATTTAAGTTTCATGAGGGGTTTTTACGATCCATATATAGGTAGTTATGAACCATGGTGCAAATAGTTCAACATCGCGTTAGTTTTCATGAGTTAACTCTATGGACCGTAGAAATTTCTATAGTCCATAGATGATAGTATGTATAGAAGGACCATAGAGTAATAAGAAATTTTGACTTCCATGAAAGCCATATATGAGCCATAGATAGGACTATGATCCGTAGATAGGGTTTCGTGATTCCTATCGCCAATTTTAATGAAGGCTAATTTCATCTTTTTGAGTTCTTTTTTAATTAAACTCTGGATGTTTTGAGATTAAATTAGAACCCATATAAATATCAATGTACCTATATCCTCATAACCACTTAGATTATTTTAGGAGCTAATTCAAGAGGAGAAAAGTTAGGGTTCAAGCTATTCTACCAATGTCTTTTTGTTCCAAGTCAAGTTTGATCTTTTTAGATAGGTAAGGCTATCATAACCGTCTAAGTTTCTATTTTTGATTAGTGTTTATGTCACGACCCAAGCCCAGGGCCTAGTCATAACACAGCGAATGAGGGACTCGTAGTACCTCACCCAAGCTATCTTAGCATACATCAACCATTCATAGGTAAACATTAACATAATGCAGACATAAAATGGGGAAAAGGACCAAGGGAAAATCATTTAAGACCAAAGGAAAATTTCATCATACATCATTCTCCAAACACACCATCTACACATGACTAAATGGAAACTGATGCACGGTTTTAGTTTACCTCAAATAGAAAAGACGTGAAAATTGAAATGACCCAAAAAGTTCCTAAAAATGTGCTTCGGAAGTTACCGGAAACTTGTTTTAGCTATATCTAAAAAT
>JBCEWC010015620.1:0-13615 GCA_038996855.1 Solanum aculeatissimum
GGATTGCTTAAGTGACACTCTCACATAATTTTTATTTGTTTTTTCTTTAAATAATTTAATGTTTTTAAAATCAATTAAATAGTCCAACAGGAGATAAAAAAAAAAAAACTAAAAAAACGTCATTTCTGATTAAACGGTACTTTAGCTTATCATAACCATTCGAAAAAGTCACAATTATTTAGAAAAATCACAACTCTTCGAAAAATTCACAACCCGTCGAAAAAGTCATAATCCTTCGAAAAATTCATAACCCTACGAAAAAATTATAACTTTTCGAATTCAAAAAAATCACAACTCTTCAAAAAAGTCACAACTCTTTTAAAAAGTCATACTCTTTTAAAAAATTCACAATTCATAACTCTTCGAAAAAGTCACAACTTTTCAAAGAAGTCAACTCCTTGAAAAAGTCAAAACCTTTCGAAAAAGTCATAATCCTTCAATTAATCTCTTTAAAAAAGTCACAACACTTTCAAAAAATTACAACCCTTCAAAAAAGTCACAACCCTTCAAAAAAGTCACAACCATTCGAAAAAGTCACAACTCTTTGAAAAAACCACACTTTTTCTAAAAAGTCACAACTACTTGAAAAAGTCACAACCTTTCGAAAAAGTCATAATCCTTAATTGTGAAAAATTATTTGCTTTCAATATAATGTAATATAATTAAATAAATATAAAATAAAATATAAATACATATATTAAATTGATTTTTAAGTTGGGGGTATTATAGTAATCTCTTTATAAAAGTCACAACCCTTCGAAAAAGTCAACAACTTTTAGAAAAAGTCATAACTCTTCAAAAAAGTCACAACCCTTCGAAAAAGTCACAATCCTTTGATGTGAAAAGTCACAACCCTTCGAAAAAGTCATAACTCTTCGAAAAAGTCACAACTCTTCAAAAAAGTTACAACTCTTCGAAAAAGTCACAACCCTTCAAAAAAGTCCAAGTACCTAAATGCCCCGTAGCATGAGTCATACTTACCCGCCCCTTAGACGTATATGTTATGTGATCCATGCAAATCCTCTTCCCCATAACAACCCCATACGTGAGTCTAAAGTCTAAATTTCCGTAGAAATTACATGTTACGTGCTTGTTGCCTATTTATGTTTTTGCAAAACCCAAGATGTGCCATGCATTCTTAAGAGTCTTGTTTGGGACTCTTTAGGTTCTCCAATCGCCATGTCACATCTAGGCCCTAGGCTTGTGGTGTGACAGGAATATAGTAAATATGCAAGGTGTGAATGCAATAAAGAACTTAAGCCATAATTAAACAATATGCATGATCATAAATAATGAGTATAGGCTCAATATGTCATGAATGGAAAATTCTTAATTGAACATGCATATTCATGCATAAAGAATCATCAAATTACATGACATCATGTACATAGTGGGAAGGTGCCATAACCGACATGTAAGACCAAGTGAGCTACTACTTGGAATTCTGATGTTTACTGCACACCGGACATGGAGTGGTCTACTTTGACAAGGTAGACCAAACATTATCCATACGGTATAGCCTTTATGGAAAGCGCCACCACCTTACTGTATAGCCTTGTAAGTGGATTTCACATGATATCTTTACCTTACGGCATAGCCTTTTCGGTAGATTCAACAATTATCCTTACTTTTTACATTTCTTTTTTGGTAGGTTTATGTGCTGCCAAAATACAACACTTTTAATGCTTAAAACTTGAGATTTTGTGCGTTCTCAAAGCGATGTTAGTAGATCTGATATTTGTTTTTACAGGATTTCAGTGTTGGCGTGGTTTTGAGCCTATAGTACAGATTTTGCAAGAAATTAGCAGTTTACGAGATCCTCTACAGGTCATGGGTCATTCCACGAGTTGTAGAGGGGGTTTAGTTTGTTGTTCCAGAGAGGGGTTGAAAAGTGAGTCCCACTCTACAAGATTCGAGCACGAGTCATAGACCATCATACGAGTCGTAGAGTTTGGTCGTGAATTAAAGAAGCAAAAAGTGAAGAGTTGCTGAAAGTGGCTCAAAAGAAACCCTTCACGGGTCATGGAATCCTACACGACTCATGAAAGAGGTTTCGTGAAGGATTTCAGTAGTTGCAACCATATTCCATGAGACCCTGAATCACGAGCCATGAACTGTCTTACGAGCCGTAAAAGGTGCTCATGACTGGTGCTGACACAATTATCCTATATTATTTCAGCTTTGTATTTTAAGTACTATAAATAGATTTTTATCAGATATTGAACGTCTTAAGATATTAGATACAATACTTTTAGAGAGATAATATCAAGATTGAGAGTTTATGAATAATATTTTATGATTCTATTAATTCAAGTTTGCAATTTCGTTCATCAGTTGTCGTTGCGTAAGTTATTTAATTATGTATTCTTCTTACATGATTTCTGATCATACCTCAAGTATGCATGGCTAAATACACAACTAGGGTTGTGGGAACCATGACGAACTAACTAAGATAAAATTGGATTACTTATAATTTCTTGGATGGTGTTAGGATGTATTAATTAATTTCTTCACTTTAACTAAATTTTAATAGAAGGCCTACATTAGAACTCACCTAGTATCACCTGCCTGATCTAGGAGGTGATGAATAGGAAAAGAATTAATTAACAGAGGTTGATTGATTTCTCTCAACTAATCAAGCTACTAGGGGTAGTAGTTTGGGTCTGGGATAAAAAGTAAGAGTTGATAACGCAACATCACAAAGACTGATAAAGTAATGTGATGAAATTCACCTAGATGCCTGATCAAGGATTTAAGAGAACTTAACTTATTGTCCTGCACCTATACACCAGAAAAGAGTCGCAAGTATCCAAGAACGCTTAGTTAGGGAGTCATGGGGAATATGTCGCCCTAGTTTATTTCTCTTCTGATATCAAAAACTTTCTATTGTAGATTAGAATTTATTTTAATTATAAATTCCCCCTTCGTTATATTTATTTTTTTATTTTTCTATTTTTGGGAGATATTAGAGTATGTCAATTCAAGTTACATAAGTGTGCTAATCTGGAGTCTACCATATTCCTCGTGGGAACGATCCTAACCCATGTTAGGTTAAATACTTGAGTAAGACCGCTTCAAAACCTCTAAGTAGGGGTGCGTGCTAAGCGTAAGCGCGGAGTCGAGAGTATTTAGTGGCATCATTACCGGGGAATATGGCTAGAATCAATTTGCGCACTGTAATTTGATAGATTGCTCTGTGGGTTTGTGGACCCCAAGTAAGTCCCTAAAATTTGCTTAAGTGTCAAAGTGGTTTACGAGACTCGTTACAGAACGTATTGCAAGGTACAACTCATATCATGACTCGTAGATAAAAGGTGGGAATGAAAGGGTTTTAGGCTTCCATGAAACCACGATTCATGGGTCGTAGAGCATTCCAAAACCCGTAATTGGGCTTTCATGAAGTCAAAACCCTAACATTATAACCCAACTTGATACGGTTTAAATAGGGGTCAAAATTATTTTGACTGCTTATTTGCAAATAACGGTGACCACAAACCCTAAGACCGATAACCCCATCAACTTTCGACCACCAATCGATCAACCCACATCACTTTTTGGCCAAACTCCGATGAAACCACCTCTCCTAGGTTTCCGAATCCCCACCATCTCCTCATCACTCTCCTCTCAATCTCGGTTCAAATAGATAAGTCTACGGTCTCTAAACTTGCCTTATTGAATTGTGATTTTTAGTGAGTTTGAATGGGGTTGGGGATGGGTTAATGGAGTAGGGAATTTATTTCCTATGGCTTACAAAATTTAATCATGATTTTTTATTATTTGTTTAAGGTAGCATTAGGTGCCAAAAAGGGTAGATATGTTAAATTGAGTGATGGTGCAACTACTCAGTTATTATAGTTTATTGAAAATGCATTCACATGGCCAAGTAGTTAGTACACACATTGATGTATGACCAGAGTAATTAAAATGCATATTAAATTATTTTTGATGGGGTAATGCATGATTGGGGTTGGTAACTTGGTGTAAATTTGTATGTGGGTGCATAAATCCTTATGTATACATGTTGTTTGGTTGGTAAAATTGGTTGTGGTAACTCGTAGATGAGGTTTCAAAAGATGTATGAACATTGGCAATGTCTACGAGGGTCTTCTACAACTCGTCGATCAATTCACGAGTCGTGGTTGCCTCTCGTAGAAGGCTCCAGTGTTAATTTATCTAGAGGCTTCATCATACGAGACCTTCTACGACTTGTGGACCAATCCACAACTCATAGATAGGTCTTGTATAGGTTGCTAGTGTTGAACCTGAGCTAGGACTTACATCCACGACTCCATCTACGACTCGTAGAGCATTCTATGAGTCGTGACTGGGTCTCGTTGATGCAAGTCCAGTGAGCTAAACAGTAACTAAACATTGTCTCACAAAACCCTTTACGAACCTTAGAGCACTCTACGACTCGTAAGGAGGGTTTTGTAAACCCAAATTTTCCTAGTCTAGTTTTGAAATTTTTCTTGTGTTTTGGATTGCAATTCATGGAACTAATCTTTTTAGTGATTGTGTGTCTTTTAGGTACCATGACCCCTAAATCAAAGAAAGAAGAGATTCAAGCTATGAAACCCTACCTGCGAGATGAGGCCACAGATTCGGAGCATTCCCCCGAGGCTAGTAGCTCTGTAGAGGAGCGTGGCCTCCAAACAGACTCTGATATAGAGCCACAAAAGCCTCAGGCATCTTCGAGGTATGCTACATCATAGACTATTGTGGTCCGCCCTCCCCAGTCTGATGAGGGAGGTGATCGGGCCAATAGTAGCATTCAAATGACCTTCTCCGAGAGGGGGTCTGGATCTGGTTCTAAGGAGGGTTCAGACTCTTCATCATCCTCCATCTCTCGCGCACCTGAGTCATCACCGGACACAGTGCACAACAGGTGGTGTGTCGAGCTCATGCAAACCATCTTCATAGAGGATATACAGAGAAACGAGCATGGCCAACCCACTCGTTCTATACTAGAGAAGTCTCGAGTCATCACCAGAGGACTCGATAGTGTCTTGGGCCTGGAGGACATCATCGTACGACATGAATTCCAGTGGTTGGCACAATTGACTGGGAGATACTCACCGGTATTGGTGAGAGAGTCTTTTGCCTCCTATGCCGCCACAATTCACAGCACTCTTCCCAAGGGGAAGAAGCCCCTCAGCCAGCCCAGTCTAGAGGAGATCAGAGTGCAGGGTCAGATGGTCGACATGTCAGAGGAGACCATCCGACGGATGCTATTCAAACCCAATTTTGCGGCCCCCAATTCTACAACAGATTTCGACCACAGAGTGAGGAAGGCACGTGACTTGGGAATCATGAGGGACCCAGAGTGCCAAGCCTATTTGATGAGGTGGATGGCTACCCACATTGCTACTGCAAGACCTGAACCTTCTTGGGTAGCCACATCTTTGGAGCCTATTGTAAAGGTTTTGCTTAACTTCCCTGCTAAATTCTGGTGGGCGGTGGTTCGCTCGAGGATCCGACCTACACTTGCAGATAACACTTTGATACCAGAGAGAGTTGTTTTGGTGGCCAACATCTTGGTTGGCTATGCTATTAACTAGGCCACACTAATCATAGAGCAAATACATGAGGTGGATTTGAGAAGGTCCACGATGATCCCTTTCCCATGCTTGATACACCATATATTTTTTACGACAGGGATTCATATTTTGCACCACGTGGACATACTACTAGATATGCAGCGTACGCTAGATGCCAGCCTGATCAAGGTTGAAGAGAATCCAGTTGCACTACGTAGGACACCGAGGCCATCCAAAAAGTGGCCCTAGTTCGGAGGATAGATATTGTGCACCTCATCTTAGGCCAAAAACCTAAGTTGAGGGTGGCTGGTATAAGTAAAAGTCATAAAAAAGGGAAAAATGCTTAGTGATACAGAGAAGGGAAGAAAAAAATAACTAAGGTGCAAGAAAAATGATAAATTTGCCAAAGTTCAAAATAGTGTACATGAATAAGGGCAAAGTGCTAAAAAGAAGAAAAACAATACACTCTTAAACAGTTGAAAAATGGGAAAAGGGAGAAGAAAAGAAAAGTGATAGGTTGGTAGAGTGAAAGTGGTGAATAATGCAGTATCAAGGAGAGTCGCAGCCACTATATATCCATATAATCACTCCAAAGCCCTCTGAGCCTACATTACAAGCTTAAAAAGTCCTAATGTGTTCCTAGTTCGACTAGTCAACAGGTCATCAATCTAGAGTATAGGGGCAAACATATGGTATTGGGCAAAGTAATTGAATAACTTTTGTGAGAGAGAGTGTTTTGATATAGTCCTAATGAACTTGAACTGAAATTATCACCCAGAGTGTATGATGGGACTTATTTCTGTGAGGGCATTTACATTGCATTGTTGATACTTAACTAATTAAGTGATATGTTGCTTATTTGTGGTTGCATAGCTTGTCATAGTTGCACTATTAGAATTTTATAGTCTGCATTGGTTTACTAGATAACTAATTGATTTGTGTTTTGAGGAGACTTGGGTATCTAGTTAAGATTTTGATGTATTCTATGCTATTGGGTTGACGTTTGTGTCTCCGTGCTGCTTAAGTAGATTGAGTTCATTGCTTGAGGACAAGCAATAATTTTAAGTTGAGGGTGTTGATGTGCTGCCAAACTACAACACTTTTAATGCTTAAAACATAATATTTTATGCATTTTCAAAGCGATGTTAGTAGATTTGATGTTTGTTTTTTTGTTTTTTGCAGGATTTCAATATTAGCATGGTTTTGAGCCTGAAGTATAGATTTTGCAAGAAATTAATAGTTTACGAGACCCTCTACGGGTCATGAGTCATTCCACGAGTTGTAGAGGAGCTTTTGTTTGTTGTTCCAGTGAGGAGTTGAAAAGTGAGTCCCACTCAATGAGATCCGAGCACGAGTCGTAGACCATCATATGAGTCATAGAGTGTGATCGTGAACTGAAGAAGCAAAAAGTGAAGAGTTGTTGAAAGTAGCTCAGATGAAACCTTTCATGAGTCGTGGGATCCTACATGACTCGTGAAGGAGGTTTCATGAAGGATGCTAGTAGCTGCAACCATATTCCACAAGACCCCAACTCACGAGTTGTGAACTATCTTACGAGCCATAAAAGGTGCTCGTGACTGGTGCCAACACAGTTATCCTATTTCGTTTCAACTTTGTATTTTAAGTACTATAAATAGGTTTTTAGGTTTTTATCAGATATATAACGTCTTAGGATATTAGATACAGTACTTTTAGAGAGAGAATATCAAGATTGCGAGTTTGTTAACAATATTTTGTGATTCTATTAATTCAAGTTTGCAATTTAGTTGATATTTTAGGATTTTGTTCATCAATTCTTGTTGCGTAAGTTATTTAATTATGTATTCTTCTTATATGATTTTTTTATCATACCTCAAGTATGTATGGCTAAATTCACGACTAGGGTTGTGGGAATCATGACGAACTAACTAAGATAAAATTGGATTACTTGTAATTTCTTGGATGGTGTTAGGATATATTAATTAATTTCTTCACTTTAATTGAATTTTAACGGAAGACCTATGTTATAACTCGCCTAGTATCACCTGCCCGATCTAGGAGGTGACAAATAGAAAAAGAATTAATTAATAGAGGTTGATCAATTTCTCTCAACTAATCAAGCTACTAGGGGTAGTAGTTTTGGTTTGGGATAAAAGATAAGGGTTAGTAACACAACATCACAAAGACTGATCAAGTAATGTGATGAAATTCACCTAGATGCCCGATCAAGGATTTAGGAGAACTTAACTTACTATCCTGCACCTACACATCAGAAAAGAGTTGCAAGTATCTAAGAACGCTTAGTTAGGGAGTCATGGGGAACACGTCGCCCTAGTTCATTTCTCTTCTGATTTCAAACACTTGCTATTGTAGATTAGAATTTATTTTAATTACAAATCCCCCCATTTGTTATATTTATTTTTTTATTTTTCTGTTTTTGGGAGATATTAGAGTATGTCAATTTAAGTTACAGAAGTGTGCTAATCCGGAGTCTACCATATTCCTCGTGGGAATAATCCTAACCCATGTTAGGTTAAATACTTAAGTACGACTAATTTAAAACCTTTAAGTAAGGGTGTGTGCAAAGCGTAAGCGCGAAGTTGAGAGCATAGGTACAAACCTATAAAAGCAATAAATATCACTCCTATGGTGGCAAAAAGTTAGGGACAATGGAAGACTACCAAGGTCCTCTTGGTGCTAGATCACAATCCCACGGAATACTTGAAACATAGTTATAGTCATAGCATGCATAGTCTCAAAACATCAAAATATCATTCTTGAGTAGCTTATCAAACATAGCTTATAACATCAATGATAGGGCTTTACATGATTCTTTACATTCATATCATGCTCATGAGCTCATAACATACTTATTAGCCCTCTTATTAGTCTCAACATGCATAATATACATAATTTTCCATAGGCATTCATCGTATAAGAGTCTTGACATGTTTTCCTATCAAATCATGGTGTATTCACGCACATAAGTCTTAAAACCATGCAATCCAAGAGTATATATCATGAGAGGAGTAAAATAATATCACTTGAGCATTATTAAAAATAACCTACCAATAAGCATCATAAAACTTAGCTAGGGTATCATCAAACCCTCATAAAAATCCATAAATTTCACATGGATTTTCAATTTATAATCATGTATGAAGGTAAAACATCATAAATCTCCTCATAATATTATCATGTAAAAGAGTTCATAAAATATCCATAAATATCCGTAACTTGAAAATAGATAAGGGAGAGAAATGCTTGAGCTTGTGGAGGAAAAGTTTCCACAATCAAAACCCACATACTTTGGTGGTTTAATGGAGGAAAATCTAGTTTGGAGGCGAAGAAATCAACACTCTAGCTTGCACTCTCCTTTGAAGACCTTAAGAACTCGGGAGGTATTTAGGACTTGGAAATATTTTAGAATGAAGAGGAATGGGGTCTTTTAGGGGTGTGAAGGGCTGATAAGGTTTTTTTTTAAGAATAAAAAGTGTAGTAGAGTAATTAAATAATAGAAAAGGCTAATTTTTCCCTTTATAATTTCTTTTCGGATGGGACCACGAGACCCCAATTATGTGTTATGGTTTGGTCTATGGGTCGTAGGAAAGGGGGTTTCATTTGATAACATTTCATACCCTCAGAAACTCTTTTTGATCCTCAACCTATGATAGGACTTATGACTCGTAGGTCAGTCTACAAGCCATCTAATAACTCATATACTCAACTTTAGAAATTAGTATTTTTACCAAGCCTAGCCAACATTCCACGTGCATAGGTTACGACCCGTGGGGCTACTTATGGATCATAAACCATCTCGTAAAACCCACTGATACTTGAAAAATCTCTATATTTTATTTCTTAGGCACTTTTACACCTTCCAACATATGGGACCTTACAATATCCCTACCCAAAAATCATTGGAAAAGTTATAGCTAACTTTGGTTCACCGTTACAAAGTTCGAATACTTGCAAAGGTTTTCTCAAAAATGAAATTTCTAGCCTTGTTTTGATCTTATGACTGGCATGGTATTACACTTGGATTTTACTCTCTTTTACATGGATCACACAACACATCTGATTAGAGCTACGATGAGTGATTCTCAAGCTGGAAGTGGATCAACGGTTCCTCAGTAGGTTTCGACATCTATATCAAACTATTTGGATAGGTTTCTTGAGTGGGTTAGATATACCACCACCTTCTTCCCTATAGAGAAGGATTTTGGCTTGGGCTTTATCAGAGGATTTACCTTATCGCTCTTTTTATCATCAGAGCATTTGGTAGCAGCGGGATTTACTTCTCCCCAGGTTGTGACTCATGTAAGGGTTGTAGAGCAAGAATGTTTTGATACCTTCAGTGGTAGTTACCATACTAGAATTGGATCTCACCCACTTTGACCCATTAGTCCTATAGAAGTAGCATCGAGTTATCCTTTGTAAGGTTATAGTTCCCCCA
Source organism: Solanum aculeatissimum (assembly GCA_038996855.1). Classification (NCBI taxonomy): domain Eukaryota; kingdom Viridiplantae; phylum Streptophyta; class Magnoliopsida; order Solanales; family Solanaceae; genus Solanum; species Solanum aculeatissimum. The sequence continues at coordinate 9,973 of JBCEWC010015620.1, forward strand.
ATAGGAAGGGATTAAGCATGGGTTCCCAAGATTTATAATATGGCCATTTAGATTATGGGATCTCATCAGTTGTAGCTAGGTATTCTTCACAGTACTGATGATAGGCTTGATAGGTTTAGAGCTGTGAAGCCTTAGTGTAATCATCTAAAAGTGGTTCCTCAGATGTTAGAGATGAATAACAGGGTGCTAGGTGCAAGTACTCTTATGATAAGCCCTTCCAGAGATCTCAACAAGGTTCGTGCGGACAGGGTAGTTCTAACTCGAGCTAGGGTCGAGGGGTTTTGATGCACTACCTACCTACTGTGTTTGTGTTATTATAGGGCGTTCAACATCAGGTAGTTTTGACTATAGTGTACTTGATAATTGGTCCTGAGATTGCCTATATGGGATTTGATTTTCCTATTAGGAGATATTGAGTTGTGACACATATGCTGGGAGAAGGGCCAACGAGCTAGAGAGTGTCTCCAGCATGGGGCAGTTGGACCGTCCACTCAACCAGACTAGTATCAAGAGTTCATGTCACATCCATCCAAAGATGACATTCAAAGCATTATTGGAAGTAGTTTAAGTGTTCATATTGAGGTCAATTGAGATTTTGCTTTCGATTTTAGAGTTGAAAGAGGGCACGACTACAATAATTGAATGTGATTGTGAAAATTCTTTCTAGAGCTTTCTTTGATTGTGTTATATGGGTGTTAGGATCTTTGTATCTATCGGTGCTTACTTGAGTTACAAAAGAAATTTATCTTGCAATTTTAATGATTGCCTTATTTGATGTTATTTATGTGTGCCTTAGTGTATAGTAGATTTCTTTTAGTAGTTGATCATTTTAATATTAGAGTTATAGTTGCTATATGGTAGAACAATACCTATTATAGTTACTATATGGTAGAACAATACCTGTTATAGTCCTTAAATTCAATGCTTTGGTTTAGTTTTCATGATCGCTTGCCGGTTGTGCTTAGTCTAGCAGGTTGCTCTTATTGTTGTTGTTAGTTGGTGTGAGGTTGTTGTTGAGAGTCGTATATGTGATAGTTATGACCCTTGGGGGTGATGGTAGGTTGGGAGTCCTTTTGGTTGAGTAGTTGGGCCTAGTAGGCTCAAAAGTTTCCTTAGCTTCATGTTATTCCCTGAGATCTTGAGGTTTAGAAATGGTGGTTTTTAGTGGTTGCTTGTGTCGAGTAGTATAGCTTTAGATTGATGTGATTAGTTCCTAATTAGAAATTTTCTCCCTTGCCGTGGTAATTTTATTGACAATGGTATCATGTATCTTATCTGTTTAGGCACACGAGTTCTTTTCTTTCAAGTGTTTAGTGAAGTAATTCAGGCTAGTCAAGATTTAGAAGTATGATTCTCTCGTATTCCTATTTAGTGATAAGGTTGGTTCTATATATAAAGTTTGATAGCTTTTAAGATCAGATAGTGAGTTGGAGTCTGAAAGGTAGGGTAATTCGAGGATAGAGTTTCTTAAAAGATTTATCTAAAAGGTAAGCTCAAAGTAAGTTATGGGGTTTTAAGCTTGTGACTGTCCTATAGAATCTCCATTTGGAGTGCTCGATGTTTGTAGTGTTAGTTAGTTTGCGTTGGTATTGCAGAGATATTATCATTGGTTTTTGGTTATGCTTGGTAGCTGCATAGTTGGTGGGTGGAGTTCGTGATATGGGGTCCTTCTTAAGTGGTTATTGTGTTCGATTGTAACCTACTAGCTTAGTAGATCTTAGACTTGTGTAGTTGGGCTTGGTGCAACCTAGTGTTTAGCAAGGTGGTTATCTTCGAGAGTAGAGTAGTTGGTCAAGAAGGGTTGTTTCAATCCAAGTAATTGATATTTGGGAAGCAAGGATAGTTTGGGGTTTGACTCTATTATGGTTTCTTATACTAAGTGTTGTTATTCCATGATCTTCAGGTGTTGTGTATGATTCTCCACCAAATGTTGATGTTGTAAAGTTCTTTAGATGAGATACAGACTGCATTGGAATTCTTCAGAATTGATAAAGATCAAAAGGATGCTTCTAATAAGAAGAGATGATGGATTTCAAAGTTAAGATCATCAATTTAGATTGTATAGTTGTTTGGAATTCATTTTAAGGGTTATCCATATCTCAATTCAATGATCTCAGCATGGTTCCGACTTTCTCAGGTTATTCCAGATAATTTTGGTATAGTTGGGTAGAGTTTGGTGATAAAGATATGACTTAGAAGAGTCTTTGGTGTTTTGGAGTAAGTTTGAGGTTACCTTCCAAGATAGGGTCCTGTCTTGGGGTTGTTTTCCTTGTAGGGGTGCTTTTGGGTCTGGTGGAGAGTACGGGCCTAACATCTACATCCTTTCATTTAAAAGACTATGATTGTCCTTGACATTAACAGATGCAAGTCCTTTTTAGTAGTAGATGTTGTAATGATGCTCCAGATCATTTTATTCGCTCCTCATTCTTTTTAGTATTTAGATCTTTCCTGTAGCAACCCAAGGTCATTTATGACCTGCTGGCACTGATATCTCAATTATTGGTCATTTATTTTGTTTTTATACCAATTTTCGTATTTTGGAGTTATTGAGTTTAAACGGTTGACTTCGGTCAAAACTTTAAAAAGATGGCTTTAGGATGAAATTTTGACAACTCCATTAGCTTCAAATTAGTCAAATTAGGCTAGGATCATGGTCAGCTTGAATATTAAGACCCTCGATGTGAGCTTGTGTTGCATTTTGCATTTTGGCCTTTAAAATTGACCAACAATTGACTTTGGTCAATATTTGGAAAACACACTCGAATGGAAATTTTGACTGCACGGTGAGCTCCATAATGTCACGTTCTGTCTAGAGCGACCTTTCGTTCGACTCTCGAGGCTTCTAGAATCATTCATAGCCCTTCAATAGAATATGGTTAAAAATGACCTTAGAAATGGGACCCACTTTTAATCGTAATGACCTCTATAGAAATTTCCACTACCATTGAATTAGGAACATCAAATTTGGTAGGGTAGAATAGTTTGTTTGTTGTCACAACCCGGTTAGGGGGTCTAGATGTGACATGGCGAAGGAGAACTCGAAAGCTCTCGATCAAGCTATCATAGCATCAAAACTCATCATTTGGTTCAAAGAATGCGGAAGTGTAACACATAATTCAATAAGCTCAAAACTCTCAATAGAAACTCAACGTTTAAAAACTTAATCAAATCCCAAACTTAAGTCAAATCATACGATATATAAATAGTCAAAGTTAACAAGTCATCACATAATGTAGTAAGAGTGTCAAAGGTCCAACACATGCCTCTAGTGGAGTGACGTGGGCCACGACAAGTCTGGGCTCACCCTTAAAAGTCAAACTAAAACAGAAGTAAACTACTAATAGCTAGAAGAAAGGCGGCTATTGCCCTTGGAAGAAGGGCTCACCACTAACAGATAGCTTCAAGATCAAAGCTTGTCGGTAGGTAGATAAAACTCATCACCTGCACCTTCATGATTAGATGATGTAGACAAAAGTATGAGTTAGCACAATAAAGCACTAAGTATGTGGGCATGCAATGCATATGACATGAAAGTGTGACTACGATATGACAAGGGGACACTTGGATCGAAGAGAGTGCACTTAGCCAAAGGAATGTATATAACAAGATGCTTATGCCATGATGCATGAAATGCAACCTATCA
>JBCEWC010015621.1:0-13613 GCA_038996855.1 Solanum aculeatissimum
TCATGAAGGTCTTGAACTCATATGAGAAGATTTCAGGTCAATTGATCAATAAGAGTAAGAGCCATTTTATGGTCACAACCAACACTGCCCAATCTGAGTGTGAGAGAATTGTTGCTACTATTGGATTCACCCAAAGGAAGGATCCAACTACCTACCTGGGATGACCCTTCTACATAGGTAGGCAAAGGGTCATTTACTTCTCTGACATGGTCTCTAAAGTTATCAATAGGATTGCTGGATGGCAAGTAAAATTTTGAGCTATGGGGGAAAAGCAACACTGATCAAACATGTCCTTCAATCCCTGCCCATTCATTTGTTAGCTGTCACTGTTCCCCCTTCTACCACTCTGAATCAAATCCAAGGTTTATCAGCTGACTTCTTTTAGGGGAGAATTGAGCAAAGGAAGAAATACCACTGGGCCTCTTGGAAGAGCCTAAGTTATCCATTAGCAGAAGGAGGAATTTGTTTCAGAAACCTGAAGGATGTTTGCAAGGCTTTTCAAGTCAAGCACTGGTGGAACTTTAGAAGTAAGGCATCCCTCTGGGCTGAATTCGTGAAGGACAAATATTGCCAAAGGGCTAATCCTCTGACTAAGAAAAGTGACAATAAAGACTCTCTTATTTGGAAACACATGATGGCCAATAAACACAGCATAGAACCTCACATACACTGGAAGATACACTCTGGTAACAGTTACTTTTGGTGGGATAATTGGCTTGGAGTGGGTCATCTGGCTCAATATAGTGAGGGGAGTCACAGGTTTGACAATACTAGAGTAGCTGATTTGGTACAGGATGGGCAGTGGAACCAGGAAAGACTTAAGGAAATAATCCCTCACCATCATATAGAAACCATCCTTAATACTCCAATCCATGCCCTTAGTGGTATCCCTGACAAACCAATATAGACCCTAAACAACAATGGAGAATTTACTACTTCTTCAGCCTGGAATCTAGAGTTAACAAGCTACTCTGGCATAAGCATATTCCTTTCAAATGCTCTTTCCTGGTGTGGAGAGCCTTAAGGATAAAACTGCCAACAAATGATAAGTTGGTCACTTTTGGATATGACCCTTCAAACTGTCATTGCTACTCTAATCCAGGAAGGGATACCATAGATCATATCATGCTTAATGGCAACTTTGCCAGGAAAGTGTGGAAACACTTTGCTGCCTATTTCAGCATTAGCACAGATGGAAATGGCCTCAAGCAAAATATTTGCAAATGGTGGGATACTAAGCAATTGAATGAAGCTCACAAACTGATGTTACAGGCTACACCAATATTCATATGCTGGAATCTGTGGAAAAGTAGATGCACTGCTAAATATGATGGTATAGCACCAAGCATAGCCAAGGCTAAATATCTGGTAAGCATAGATATTTACAGACTAATGAAGACCTCTTATCCCTACATCAACTGGCCTTATAGGTGGAAGGACATGACTGTGATGGTGGAGAGGTGTCAGCAGGAGATCAAAGTCACTCCAGTGCAGTGAAAGAGACCACAACAACACTGGGTCAAGCTCAATAAAGATGGGAGTTCACTAGGCAATCCAGGAGACATAGGAGCTGGGGGAGTACTGAGTGACTGTAATGGTAATCTTTTATTTGCTTTTACTAATCCTCTAGGAAGTGGCACTAACCTGCAGGCAGCAGCACAGGCAGCAGCCATTGACATCAATTGGTGTGTCCAGCTTGGATTCACTAAAGTACTGATGGAAGTTGATGCTGAAATGCTCAGTTCTTGGATTAATCACAAAGCTACTCCACCCTGGCAGATCCAAAAAGAGCTGCAGAAGATTCAGTATTCTAGAACTCAAATCTTAGAGTTCAAATACCAACATATCTTGAGGGAGGCAAACCAAGTGGCTGATTCACTAGCCAAATACAGTCACCAAATTCACAACCCTCAAACATTCCAAGCAAACAGTCAACTGCCAAGGGAAACTAAAGCATACTTGAAGATGGACAAAATGCAAGTGATCAACTTTAGAAGGAGAAAAATGAAGAGGTTGAGGAAACCACCTTAGATCTTGCAAGACAAGAGGAAGACAACTAAGGAGAATGAGAAAGCCACCCTGCAGAAACATAATTCAACAAGCACACAGGAATACTCCTTCATCACTTCTGAAGTTGTTTGATAGTATTAGGACTAGACTTAGGAGTTCTTTCTGTTATTTAATATGTAAGGGGAGAGTCTCCCTTGTTTATTGCTTTCCTAGATTATTGTAATGAGAGGAGTCCTCTCTTAAGATTTTCTTGGTTGGTATCACTTTCTAGGGTCTCATGACTACCTGCCTAGGCAAGTCATAGATTACCAACATAGGTGGAGGTAAGGATCATGCCCCCCTCCATGTATCCTTTGCTTTTCTATTTTATTTATGTTAAAGCCTGGGGGTGATGATTAGCCCCTGACCCAACAATAGGTCTTTAAAAAATAATACTCTTCAATCCATTTTGAAATTCTCTCAATCCTTTTGACCTCTATTGATGAAAGTTTGAATAAATTTGGGGAAGATCATCATTGTTGTGAAATACTTCAATTCTCTTGGTTAATTTCAAGGTATGTGGGTTTGATTCACGGATTCCCTTTTATCCATGAAGACCCAAGAACCCTCCTCTTTAATTTATGATTTTAAGTTTCTTTAAGGTTGGGTTCTTTAAATTTTGAAGTATTTAATTGAATGGGATTATGTGCTGTAGAAATTAGGTGATTTAAAGTTGATTTAAGTTTGAATTTCATGAAGGTTCAATGGTTTTGATGATGATCAAGTTATGCATGTCCCTTTTTCTCTTGATTTATGCATGGGTAGTATTTTAATGATGATTTGAAGGTTGATATAACTTGAATTCCTTATGAAATACTCTTGATTTGAATTTAAAGTTTGAATCCTAGTATCCATGCTATTCTCATTGTTCCTCGTGACATTTGCATGCATGATCATTGATTTTGATGAAAGTTTTGATGTGGGCTAAGTCCCAAACATGTTTATGACTATTCTAAGCCCAAGTATGCATGATTTGATGTTCAAGTGTCAAGTTTCCATATTTAAAGCACGTATATATATATGTATTCTTTTGGGATGATGACTTAGTACCGAGAAGGATTGGAGTAGTAAGAGGTCTATCTCCAAGGGTCCCACTCCTTTTCTGAAACTATGTGCCAACGTAGGTGCTACCGAAATGGGAGTACCGTAAGGTATGCTTTGATATGATATGCTATGCTATGTAAATCCTTTCGAAATAGGAGACCCGTTAGGAAGGTGGCCATTACACCGAAATGGAAGGCCCGTAGGGTGTGGTGTAGATTACCTTTGGCAAGTAATCTTCTCTGATCCAATGGGAGGCTTCATTGGGCAAGTTCATGTTATAACTCACATGAATTTGGATGTCAGTTATGGTTCCATCCCCACTATGTTATAAGTATTATGGCATTTCATGCATCATGATTACTATGACATATTAATATATTGTTCTTTCATATATTCTCTTCTATATATATGTGCCCTTGGCATGTAGGTTGTTGTAAGTTCATGTGCATATGCATTTGCATGCCCACATATACTTTATTGTGCTAAGCCATACTCTTGTCTACATTTCTAACCATGTAGGTACCGGCGACGACCTCTATCTACCTTTGCACGACGAGTGATATTCTTGAAGTTATTTTCTTGTGGTGAGCCCTTTGTCCAAGGGAAACATCTACTTTCCTCTCTCTTGTAGTTGTTTATTTGCTTATTTCATGTATTGAGGGCGAGCCTCAAACTATGTCTAGGCCCCGCTCTTTCTATGTAGAGGCAATATTGGACATACTATACTCTTGCACATTGTATTATGCTTATTTTGGGTTGTTATGATTATTGGGATGTGCCCTTATAGTTTGAGTCCTACTTACCCGCCCCTTAGAAATACTTGCTATGTGCTATGTGATTTATGTTCATCCCATTCCCGGCAACATCCCCATAGCTTGATTCCAAAGCCCTGTTTCCCATAGAATTATGTGTTATGTGTTTATTTTCCGCACATCTGAATCGATGATGTGTGTGATGATGCTATGATGGCTTGATCGAGGACCTTCGGGGTTCTCCTTCACCATGCCACATCTAGACCCCACTTACGGGTCGCGATAATAAGTAGTCTTGACCGGAAGAAGTGAGCCAACTTAGTCATTCGGTCAACAACAACCCATATTGAGTCAGATCATTTACAAGTACGAGGCAACCCAACTACAAAATCCATATTCACATCTTTCCACTTCCAAGTAGGAATCTCGATATCTTGGCCCAAACCACCGGGCCTTTGATGTTCAACTTTCACTTGTTGGCAATCCGGACATTCTGACACAAATTTGGCTATGTCTTTTTTCATGCCATGCCACCAATACAACTCTCTCAAATCTCGATGCATCTTAGTAGATCCTGCATGAATGGAATATTGGGAATATGAGCTTCACTCATGATAATCTCCTTTAGGCCGTCAACATTCGGAACACACAATCAGTTTTGGGACCGTAGCACATCAACTCCTCCTTGAGAGAAAACCTCAATCTTTCCTTCGGCAACCAATTTCTTTAACTCTACCAAGGAAGGATCTAAGTCTTTCTTTGCCTTAACATCAATCACCACCGAAGACTCGGATTTGCCTTGAATAAAAATACTACCATTTTCTGAGTCGGCAAACCTAACACCCATTCTAGCCAACCGATGCACATCCTTTACTATCTCCTCCTTCCTCTCATCCACATGGGACACACTTCCCATGGATAGCCTACTAAGGGCATACGCCATAACATTCGCCTTGACAGGATGATAAAGGACACTCATATCATAATCCTTGAGAAGTTCCAACCATCTCCTTTGCCTCAAATTAAGATCCCTTTGGGTAAACACACATTGCAAACCCCTGTGATTGGTGAAAACATCCACGTGTACCCCATATAGATAATGTTTCCAAATCATTAGAGCAAACACCACCGCCACCAATTCAAGATCATGGGTCAGATAATTTTGCTCATGCACCTTCAATTGTCGAGACGCATAAGCTATCACCTTACCATGTTGCATAAGCACACAACCCAACCTAATTCGCGAAGCATCACAATACACCAAAAACCCATCTAACTCATTGGGTAAGGTCAAAGCAGGAGCCGATTTGAGTCGATCCTTCAAAGTCTAAAAACTCTTTTCATACTCACTTGACCATGCAAACATAGCCTTCTTCTGGGTCAACTTAGTCAATGGGGATGCATTGGAAGAACATCCCTTAACAAACCTTCGATAGTAACTGGCTAATCCAAGGAAACATCAAATATTTGATGGCATCAACGGTATAGGCCAATCCTTCACCATTTCGATTTTCTTAGGGTCCACCTTAATGCCATCACGGGACACCACGTGACCAAGGAATGCAACTTCTCCCAACTAAAATTCACACATGCTAAATTTGGCAAACAATTACTTATCCCTCAAAGTTTGAAATACCAATCTCAAGTGATCCATATGCTCTTGCTCACTCTGGGAGTAAATTAGGATATTATCGATGAAGACCACCATAAAATTATCAAGGAATGGTTTGAACACCTGATTCATGATTTCCATAAACACCACCGGAGCATTGGTCAAACCAAATGACATCACCATAAACTCAAAGTGTCCATATCGAGTCCGAAAATTCATCTTTGGGATGTCACATTCCCTTACCTTCAATTGATGGTAACCCGATCAAAGATCTATCTTAGAAACATAAGTAGACCCTTGGAGTTGATCAAACAAGTTATCAATTCTAGGCAATGAGTACCTATTCTTGATGGTTACCTTATTCAATTATTGATAATCAATATATATTCGGAGAGACCCATCCTTATTTCTCACAAACAACACGGGAGCACCACAAGGTGAAATACTTGGTCTAATGTAACCCTTCTCCAACATGTCCATCAACTGATCCTTCAACTCTTTTAGTTTGGCTGAAGCCATGCGATAAGGAGGAACGGAAATAGGCTAGTATCCGGAAGGAGATCTATGCCAAAGTCCATTTCTCTATCAGGAGGAATACCGAGCAAGTCTTCGCGAAACACGTCGGGAAACTCATTAACCACCGGAATAGATTCAAGAGTAGGTGAATCACCCTACATATATCTCACCCTTACAATATTATAGATACACCCCTTAAAAATCATTCTCCGAGCTTTGAGTTAAGAAATAAACCGACCCCTAACCACAAATTGCTATCCTTTCATTCCAACACAGGTTCATTAGAAACTTGAAATTTAAGTTGCCTAGTCCTACAATCAACCGAGGCATACGAGGCATGTAACTAATCCATACCAAGAATAACATCAAAGTCATACATCTCAAGTTCTACAAGATCACCCGCGAACATTTTATGCAAAATAGAAACAGGACAACCCCGATACACCTTCCTGGCAATGATAGATTCACCCACGGGAGTGTACACCGAATAAGGTTCCCTTAGAGTTTTTGGAATCATACAAAACTTAATAACCAACAAAGGAGTCACAAAAGATAAATTTGCACCGGGATCAAGTAAAGCATAAGCAACAAAATAAAAGATTTTTAACATACCAGTCACGACATCTAGAGCTTTTTCCACCTCCTGTCGGGCATGAAGAGCATAGAACCTGTTGTTCCTAGGAGTACCAACAACCTGAGCCTTCGACTATCCTTGATTACCATGGGCAGCTTCATCTTTCTTTGTACTCCTTGGACAGTCGAAAAACTTATGGTCTAAACCTTCACATCCAAAGCAAGCACCCAAAGCTCTCTTACTATCACCCATATTGTTCTTCCCACACTGGTCATAATGGGAAATTCGTGTACCACCCCCAATTTGCAACTTAGGAGAAGGCACCCTTAGGTTAGCAAACCTCACATTCGAACCTTAACCCTGTTGGAATCGACCAAATCCACCACCACACTTAGAGTTGGAGAACCCACCATCATACCGGGCCCTCTTAGAATCGTTCACCCTTCACTCCTTGATATTTTCACCCTCAATATTTTTAGCATAGGTCATCAGCCGAGAGATATCCATGTCTCGAATAATTATACCGGTATGATATTCTTTCACCACCAAGTCAGAAACACCTGAAATGAACTTGTGCATTCTTGTTAGGGGATTGACTACTAGTATAGGAACATACTTTGAAAGCTTAGTGAACTTTAGAGAATAGTCCTTCACGGACATGCTACCTTGCTTAAGGTTGATGAATTCAATCATCTTAGCTTCTCAAAGTTCAAGAGGGAAGAAATGGTCCAGAAAATTCGTCTGGAACTATTCCCAACTAACCATAACATCTTCAGTCCTTTCCACTAACCATTGATTGTACCACACTTGTACTACTTCCTTCAATTGATAGGCATCCAATTCAGCCTTCTCCTCGGAACTGACACCTATAATAGTCAACACCTTCGTAAGTTCATCAATGAACTCTTGAGCATCCTCATCAACCTTTAAACCATAAAACTCTGAAGGATTCTTCCGGGTGAAGTCCCTCACCCTAGAGGCTGGAGTGCCTCCATTTGTGGGATTATTTGGCCGGGCTTGATTAGCCACCACTTGGGCCAACATGGACACCACATTCCAAAATTCAGCGTGGGTCACTGTCTCCTCCACAGGCTCACGAGGGGCTTGTTCCTCAGGGATAAGAGCCTGTCTGGGAAGGGGAGCTCTTCTAAGAGGCATCTTCTGAAAGAGAAACAAGAACACCCTATTTCAGGAAATCTTTCATAACATCTCATAGCATGACATAAGGAGACAATGAAGTGAGAAAATTCCTAAAACGTCATCATAGCCTCTCACTCATAGATATGGCACGTATCATACCCATGAACAAGACTCTAAGTGACGCGGCATGTTGGACTCCGAGGATCATTTACAAACCTAGAGCTTTGATACCATTTATGTCATGACTCGAGAGTAGGGCCTGGATGTGACATGGTGAAGGATAACTCGAGTCCTAGACCAAGCAGTCATAGTATCATCACATACATCATTGATTCGGAAGCACGTATAATAAACAAATAACACATAGGGGATTCTAGGGCTTTGGACTTAAGTTATGGGGATATTACTGGGTATGGGATGAACATGAATCACATAGAACATAGAAATTACGTTCTAAGAGGTGAGTAAGTATGACTCAAGCTATGGGGGTAAGCAGGGTTAGGGACTTTCCACATAAGCACATTCCTAATCCAATCATATCATAATAAGATAAGTGGAAACGGAAGCATAACATAAGACATCATCACTTAACATAGATAGCCATATCATTACAAGTATCACATAGCTTAACGTTCAATAGAGTTGATATGTCTAACAATGCCTCTACATAAGATAAGACAGGGCCTCAACATGATCCGGGCTCACCCTCCAGTCATAAAACAAAGGAACATAAAGTAAAGACAAGGTAGATGAAAGTTGGTGTTGCCCTTGGAACATAGGGCTCACCACAACAATAACTTCAAGAATCTCAATTTAGCTGTCTAGCGGAGGATGATTTTCAACTTCGGTCCCTACATGGTTAAAGCATGTAGACAAAAAGTATGGATTAGCACATAATAATGCACTAAGTATGCGGGCATGCAATGCATATGAACATGAGCCTACAACCAAGCTAAATGACAAGGGCACATACATAGAAGAAGAATATAGGAAAGGATAATATATCAATATGCCATGAAATTCATGATGCATGAAATTCCATAATGCTTATAGTATAGGGGATGAGACCATAACCGACATCCAAACACATGTGAGCTACAACATGAACTTGGTCGATGAGGCCTCCCATCGGATTGGAGAAGATTACTTGTCAAAGGTAATCTACACCACACCTTACGACCCAGTCATTTTGGTGTGATGGCAGCCTTCCTTACGACCTGATCATTTTGGAAAGATTTACATAACATGTCATATCATATCATAGCATAGCATACCTTACAGACCTCCTATTTTGGTAGCATAATCTATGTTGGCACATAGTTATGGGAAAGAAATGGGACCCTTGGGGATAGCCCACTTACTACTCCAATCCTTTTTGGTGTTAAGTTGTTATCCCACAAGAATACGTATACATATGCATGCCTTTAAAATGAAACGGAAACACTTGATATCATAAACATGCATAGTTAGGCTTAAAGGCCAAATCAGTTGCTTTACTTTCATGCATACGTGACCAAAGTTCAAACACATTTCATAATCATACTTCATTGGGCTAAAAAGCCAAATACACTTTCATGTCAAACTTCATGCATAAGAGTAGCTCCATACTTGTCATATCATATTGGTATAAACACCCATGGTTGCTCAAAGAGCAATGTCATAGACATTATGTGATCACATTCTTTTCATAACCCATACTTGGTCAAAATCATAGTCATAAATATATTTGGGACTTATCCCACATCATATCCTTCTTGAAAACCATGTTCATGCATCCAAATGCCATGATTGATAATGAAATTAGCATGGGTACTAAAATACATATTTTAAATCCAAATAAAGAAAAATCCATGAGAAATTCATAGTTAAATCCATAATTAAACCTCAATTTAACATTACCTATGAATAAATTAAATAGTAAGGGGACATGCATACTTGTACCATCTTGAATAAATATAATTCATAAAATAGGGGCTTAATTCATCTTAAAAACATTAAATAACAACAACCCACATTTCAATTACACTAAATCATCCCTAAATTAAAATACCCATTTTAAGAAAATCATAATTTCATTAAAATTGAGAAAGGGATTTTGGGTCTTCATGGTTGGAAGAGGAACCATGAATCAAACCCACATACCTTGAATTTAACAAGAAGATTGAGAAGATTCTGATGAAGGCTTGAGTTTCCCCCAATTTCAAGCTTGGTCTTCAATGGTGTATGAGAGAAAATTGAGAGAATATGGGAGATGAATTGAGAGCTTGAATGAATTAAAGGGGATTAGGGTTCAATTTAGGGTTTTTAGGAGACTTTAGAAAGGCCAAAAGGGCCCTAGGGATAATTAAAATTACCAATTAACCATTAATGAAATAGAGCAATTAATTGAAACAGTCACCGATGAAGGCATCCACACGGTCCGTATAGTGGTTCCCGAACCATGAACCCTACCGTGTAACACACTTGGTTCACACCTTGGCTTGAAATCTTGGGAGACTTTCTAGATCACTTCACGATAGGAATCACGATCCGTGAAGCTGCACACGGACCATACACTGGTCCATGGAGCCTCACTTGATTTGGAGTCCTAGCCATGGGGTCTGAGTAGTCTCTGGACCACCCCATGAAGGGACCTCAGGACCGTGAGGCATTACACGGGCCGTGAAGTGGTCCGTGGAGCTTTACATGGTCCAAGGCCTTTTTCTAACTCTCCTGGAACTTACTAGATCTATCCACGGAGGCTTGTCATGGGTCGTGAGCCTTCCCACGACTTTTGGCCCCTCCCGTATGGCCATGCCTTAGCCACTTTGGCTCTGCCTTTCCATAACACTTTTGGCCATGGAAAGTCCCACTAAAATGGTCATAACTTCCACATACAAACACCAATTTGAGTAAAACCAGTTGCATTGAGAACATAACTCAAAAAGATTCATTTTGATAGGTTATAGTCCGCCCAGTTAATCTCGTACCAAGAGATATAGTCATTCAAAGTCAGTTCTTCTACACGGTTTCATACAAAACTCTCCCAAAAAAATTCCTTTAAATACGACCACTTAAGTAGAACTCATGATCATCATTACACAACTATAACAAGCTCAAGACGTACCTTGATCCATTAGTACAAAGTTAAAAAATTTTTGGGTCGTTACATCTCATGTATGGTAGAATCCATAAGGGGAATGCTTAGCCGGGTCCTATGCTTGCTTCACTTATGGGAAACCTAACCACTATGCCAAGGATTATAGGAGCGGAGACACGAGGCCCCAAGGCCAAATGGGTCAAGCTCAAGGTGCCCAAAGGACCAATCGATTCTATGATCTTCACGGTCATTGAGAGATTGAAGAAGCTTCAGATGTGGTCACTTCTATGTTAAGAGGTTTTTTATTATGATGTATATGCACTTTTATATTCGGGAGAAAATTTATCTTTTGTAACCCCTTTCCTTGCTAATAAGTTTCTTGTGTGTCTTGAAATCCTCCATGAGCCGTATGAGAGGAGTAACCTCGTAGGAGAGTCCATCATAGCCAGAAGAGTCTATAAAATTATCGCATCTCTATCTTTCATAAAGTGGTCTCATGTGATTTAGTTGAGCTTTCTATGGTAGATTTCAATATGATTCTTGGGATGGATTGGTTGCATGCTTCCTATGCTTCTATTGACTAGAAAACCTGTAGGGTCATGTTCTAATTCCTCAATAATCCAATTCTTGAATGGGAGGGTAGCAACTCTTCATGTATGGGTCTGTTTATTTCCTTATTTAAAACCCCGTAAAATGATTTCAAGGGGTGTATTTACTTGGTGAGAGTCAAAGATGTCACCTCTAATGTCCCTTCTCTTAATTCAGTCCCTGTGGTAAATGAGTTCCTTGATTGTTTTTGGAAGAGTTACTGGTTGTTCCTCCCAAAAGGGAAAAAAATTTGGAATAGATCTCTTACCTGATACTTAACCTATCTCAATCCCTCTATATAGAATAACTCCGATAGAGTCGAAAGAGCAACTAAAGGATTTGTTGGAGAAGGGCTTTATTAGACCCAGTTGATCTTTGTGGGGTGCTCTGGTGTTATTTGTGAGAAAGAAAGATGGGTCACCCATCTTGTGCATCGACTACCGATATCTTAATAAGATCATCATCAAGAAAAAGTATCGTCTCTCAAGAATAAGTGATTTATTTGAGAAATTCCAAGGGGCTACACACTTCTCCAAAGTTGAGGGTGGTGTAACAAACCCTCAAAGCGTTAAGACTTTATCAAAAGTTTGACAAATGCGAGTTTTGGCTATATGAGGTTACATTCCTTGGGCATGTGGTATCCCATGGTTGTATAAAAGTTGACCCTAAGAAGACTGAAGTGGTGAGAAATTTGTTAAGCCCATTGACTCTTACCGACATAAGGAGTTTTTTGGTCTTAGCTAATTGTTATAGAAGGTTTGTGCAAGATTTCTTTTGCACTTCGTCCCCACTCACTAAGTTAACTCAAAGGAAAGTTTATGTGGATGGATGAGTGTGAGAGGAGCTTTCAAACTTTGAAGGATAGGTTGACTTTGGCTCCAATGTTGACATTGCCAGAAGGTAATGATGGGTTCATCGTGTACTATGATGCATTAACAATTAAGTTGGGATGCATGCTAATGCAGAATGGCAAGGTTATTGCTTATGCTTTGAGGTAGTTTAAAGTGCGTGAGAAGAATTACCCAACTCATGATCTTGAGATTGCGATGGTTGTGTTTGACATAAAGATTTGGTGACATTACTTGTATGGAGTTCATGTGGATATTTTCACAAACCATAAGAGTATCCAACATGTATTCAACCAAAGAGATCTCCATTTGAGACAATGAAGGTTGTTAGAGCTTCTCAAAGACTACGATATAAGTATGATGTACCACCTAAGAAAAGTCAATATGGTAGCTGACACCCTTAGTAAAGTTTCAATGGGGAGTATATCTCCACATTGTAGATGATAGAAAAATAGAGTTGGCTAAAGATTTTCATAGATCAACTAGGTTGGGAGTGAAATTGAGTGATATCAAAAATAGTGGTGTAATAGTTCTTCATGGGTCCGAGTTTTTCTTGATTGATGATGTTAAGGCCAAGCAAGACCTTGATCCTGCGTTGGTAGAATTGAAGTCCTTAGTGAAAGATCGAAAAATACAAGTCTTCTCACAAGGGAGAGATGGTGCACTCTAGTATCAAGGGAGGTTATACGTGCCTAATGATGGTGAGTTGAAATGATTGATCATGCAAGTGAAACGACCCAAAAGGTTTCTAAAAATGTGCTTCAAAAGTTACAGGAAACTTGTTTTAGCTATTTCTAAAAATCCATTTTGTTTTTCAAAAATCCGACTTCATATTCATTCTTAGGGGGTCAAATTGAGGGGGAAATGGATCTAACCCAAATTTTTGAGCAACCGTATCAAATTCTAAAATTTCCAAGTGAAGCCTTTTTCGAGGGTCTACTTTGGAGGGTCATATCTCATAGCACACAAATAATTGGGTGGCCTATAAATTATCCATGGAAAGCCCTTTGAGTTAGCTACCCAACGCACTTCGTATCCCCTCATTTGGAGTTCGGATGAAGAAGTTATGCCTAGTTTCGTAAACTCTGTCCGTGCATAAAATGCAATTTCCAGAGAGCAAATTTACTGTTCATAAGCCTCTTTTTTTTTTCTAAGTGTTGGACCAGTTTTTCCAATGACATATTTTATTTTCTATATAGCATTAATTCAATTCCCATCTCTAAAGCATTTTCCCAAAATACCTCTCCCATACTTAGAAACATTTTCTCTCAAGAACCCTAATCCAAAACCTTTCTCAAGATTGAAGAGATTCTTGCTCCAAGTTCCAAGCTTCTATTGAAGACACTCTCAAGACCTTCATAAAAACTCAAGGTATGTGGTGTAGAACTCATGGGTCCTTCCACCCATAGTG